>PVHX01002414.1:0-51388 GCA_004024805.1 Geosciurus inauris | reverse complement strand
CTTAATCTACTTCTGAGGATTTTTATATGAAATGCTACTTTGTGTTTGAAAACAATGACAGGGGGATTTTGTCTTTAGCCAAGCACTGAGGCTACTCCTGCATTACCTATCCAAACATCAGCTCAAAACTGCCCCCTAGGGTACAATAACCAGAGTGCTGTGACAATAATGCTGAACTGAATGAAGTTCATAATTCTCAGGCTTGACTTTTCTGGGGGACTGTCATTTTTTATATTACATGCTTCTGTGTTATTTGAATGGGGATTAAATACTTCTTTCATAAGTAAAAACTGTATTTTAAGAGAAAATATTAACTAGATCAAATTTTTCATTCTAAGAAAGTAGTGTATGACAGTGTCTAGCCTAAAATAGAATGAATTCAAGTTTTAAGGCTCTGGTTGTTTAGAGTCATACCCTTAAACTAATGAGCCACTACTAGGCAATAAACACCTTTTGGGTTGGGAGAATGCAAACATGATTACAATTTGGTTTCTGCCACTTAATAATTCACAGCCTCAATGGGAAGACAGACATGTTAGAAAACTGTTACACTATATGATAAAACCTACATGAGGTACACTGCATCACAGGAGAGAACATGGACGTCCAAGAACATTTTTATTGGAGAAGAAGAGAAGGAAGAGAGGAAGGATGAGAGGGAGGGTGACAGGAGGACAAATTCAGGTATAATAAACTTTACTTAAAATTTGTAACTAAAAGTAGGCCAATTAACCCCAAATGACACCTTGGATCAATTAAATTCCAATACATTTTAAGGTAAATAAAAGTTAAAAAGTAAAATTCAAGAGACCTAAAAAAGAGGCTTAAGAGTATAGATCACTGCTGCCTGGTAGACATGTAATGTGAGACACATATGCAATTATTAATTTTATAGTAGCCTCTTTTGTCAAAGAAAAAAGATAAAATTAATTTTAATAATTTATTTTATTTGAGTTACATAAAAATATTTATTGTTATATAAAATATTTATTGTTTCTTTCATCAAAAACAAAGTGAGATGTCAAGGACCTGAAATCACATAGTAGCCATGAGAATAGATGGAACTGGGTAAATCCAACTGACATTTAGATGCAAAATAAGCAAAAATGATGCAAACGTGATGATTGATTGGATATAGAATCAGCGAAGAGGAGTGAAAGCAGTTTTAAACCGTGGGTGCATACTTGAGATACCATCAAGTGATACATCCATGAAAATAGGGAACATAGGGGCAAATAAAGAACAGATGGAAAAAGTGTGATACTTTGTATCTGTACTCATTTGTTGAAGGCTTGATCCCCAGCTGGAGGCACTATTGAAGGTGCCTGTTGGAATTAGTAGGTTACTGGAAGCATGTGCATGAAGGATGTATTGGGACACCCCCCACCCTGCTACTCCCTCCATTCCTTTCTCTCTACCTCACAGCCACCAAAAAGTGAGAAGTTTACTCTGCCACATGCCCCCCAGTATAATGTTTTACCTCCCACAGGCCCAAAGTGACAGAGCCAAGTAACCATGAACTTAAACCTCTGAAATTGTGAGTCTAAAATAATACTTTCCTCCCTCCATTGGTCTATTTTGTCACAGTGATAGAAATCTGACCAGCACAGCAAGGAATAAAAGTTTGCTTTTTAAAAAGATGAGTTTGAGGTGCCATGAAACCTGCAACTGATTATATGTTCAAGGGATATTTATGCTCAGGAGAGATTCTACACCAGAGGGATAAATGGGAGTCATCAATACATATGTAGCTGACCCCATGGGAAAGTTTGAAATTGATGAGGGAGAATAAAGAGAGACAAGTGCTGAGGCAGAGACCAGGAGAAAATTACTACTTAAGGCATAAGTATTCCTCACCAAGCATCAAGAGGGATCAGAGAGGCATAAAAAAACCCAGGAGAATATAATCCTCAACAGCCAAAGAATTTCAAGAGGAAGTCAACTAAGTCAGATGCTTCCAGAAAGTCAAGCAAAGAAACTACAGTGACATTTTCACAAAATTTCACAGTAAAGACTTTGAAGAGAACAGTTTCTATAAAGGCTAAGGACAGAAATCACATTGCAGCAGACTTAAAATTGACAGTGTGCCAGGTTGTACTTCAGTGATAGAATATTTGTCTAGATAGAATGTTTTCCAATTCCCAGCACTGGAAGGAAATAAAAACAAGATGGGTTAACACTGATGGATCATTAATAAATTTTTTTTTGAGGGAAGATAGTTAAGGCAGTTATCTGTTGCATAAAAAGGATGATTATCTATTGGTATGAGGAAAGGTCTTTATGATGTCAGAGGCTATTGGAAAAAAGTCATAGAAATTATTCAATAAACTATTTCATTGATCTGAAAAGATGTTAATCATGTATTAACCAAAAAGAGACATGATTGATAAAAAGTGTTTTATGTAGAAATATGTACATGTGAACACATAGATGACTTTCTGGAAGAACATACACCATATTAACCACATTTATATCTGAGTAGGTAGATTGACAGAATTTAATTCTTTTTCTTAATCTGAGTTTTGATTGTAAGAGGCAGTGTTTTGTGATACAAAAATGACAAAAAAACTAGAAATTTCATTTTTAGGGAGTCCTCCACCTCCACATACTATGGTCTTGAACATTTGTTGAAAAGTTACTTCATTCCAGTTTGATGAAACACTTGTAAAATTCCTAATCATGATTTTTCCATGTACTGCCATATGAATCTACAAATGGGAAGAATCCACAGGTATCAGGGCAGGAGTAGGAGGCAACTATGACTCCGTCAGCCATCCAGTGGGCCAAAAAGATTCATCGAGGCTTCTACTTTTCCTAATATGTGGGTCACCTCTCCCCACACCTCTATAGAAACAAAGGTAGATAAGCAAACTCCCCATATTTGAAACTTGGTTGGCAAGACTGCAAAGTACTCAAAGCCAAGACAGGAAAACAACTCTCTTACCCATGAATTCTGCATAAAGAAGACCCCTCCAATCCTCCCAGTGGTGGCAATGGACAGACAAAAGTCACCATATCATAGCCTGCACTCATCTTTCATTATATGTATGAAAAAGCATTAACACTGGGTTAAAAAGGTCACATGGAAATATCATTCCAGAATGGATGCAGATATAGGTTGTATAGAAATCAAAATCATTCCATTCAAGATGACTGAGAGTTTACTTTTCTTGCACTATTTTTCCCTTATGATTTTTTCCCTTTCCCTTTTCTTTCTACTGTCTACGTAAAGGTTGGTATCTTGCAGTAGCAATCAATTACAATACTAGTTATGAGTAGTATATGTGGGAGATTTTCTTCTTCATAAAATGGAGAACCTAGTTGCCCATGGGCTTTGAAGATCCAAGACAGAGACAAAAAATAAACAGGCTAAATATTAGAGTTCCAGTCCCTTTGTTGTGGGGAATGGAGAGAACAGTGATAGAATATGGTCTGATAAAGCTAAAACCTAGAGCATCAAACTGACCTCAAGTAAGCAGTCTCCACCCATGTATTCAAAATTATAACCTAGCCAATCCTGCCTTTCCCATTAACATTCTGTCATTCACATGCACATCACACACTAAGTCAACCCCACTTTTAAAGAGAAATGGAGGTCCTGTGTGAGGAGCATGAGCTCTGGCATCAAAGTGAATGAATGGCTCAGGCCCTCACCTTGCCACCACAACTGCAAGCTACAGAACTCTTTTATATCTCAGTTTCTTCAAGCAGAGAGAACAGGTCTGTGATGGTTAATATTTAGTGTCAACTTGACTGAGCTGAAGAATATCAAAATCCTGGCAAAGCATTACTTTTAGGGGTACCTGTGCAGTGTGTTTCTGAAAGACATTGGCATTTGAGTCACTGGACTAAGTGTGGAGGATCTGCACTCACCCAATATAAGTAGGCACCATCCAATTGTTTGAGGGCTCAGATGAACAAAAAGGCAAATATCCTCTCTTTCTCTCTCGCTCACTCCCTCCCTCCCCATCTCTGTCTCACTGGGACATTTCTCTTCTCAAGCTCCTAAGACTTGGAACTCCACGTTCACCAGTCTTTGAACTCAAAGACCGACACCTGCACTGTCTTCAATGCCCACAGATTCTCATGCCTTTGGTCTTGGAGTAAGTTACACCAGCAGCTTCCCTGGTTCTGAGGCCTTTGGACCTGGCCTGCACCACACTATTGACTTCCCTGGTTCTCCAACTTGCAGACAGTCCATCAGGGCACTTCTCAGCCTCTGTAATCATGGGAGCCAATTCCCCAAATATATCATATAGTTCACTCTATATATCCTTTTGGTCCTTTCTCTCTGGAGAACGCTGACAAACACAAGGTCCTACTTCAGAGCGGAAAGGTTTATTTTAGGTAATACATTAAAGCATTCATGGTAATACTTGGCATGTTAATTACCAGTTCTCGTTAAATGATGGCCATTAGACATACTTACATAATTACATCTTAAAGGAAGCAAACCTAAAGAGTCACACCAATGACTTTTATTTAAGATGAATTGTGAGGTTGTCATGGAAGAAGAGTTGGTGAAGATGTGTGGGTAGCTCTTTAAAAATCTTCTTTTGCCTTTTCAGAAATTACTTTATTCTATTAAAATACCTTTTATTCTTTTATTCCCTTGAAAAGGCAAGAAAGCAGATTACACTCATGTACGATGCCAGAAGCAGCTGGAGGGTGACGCAAGTCGTCTTGAAGAGCCCTCATTCCAACCGCCCACCTCTGTCACTCAGCATCTGGGATGCCCTTTTACAGCTGCCATCCTGTCCTCCTGAAATGGTGAACTGGGCTCAAAACAACCAGTGGCGCCTGTCATCGTGACGTAGAAATAAAGAACTATTCGGGCACTTTTTCAACCAGGGGGCCCATGGGTGCCTCTGGGTGTTCTTCCTTGGCTGAGCTCCTTCCATCCTCCACCTTCTTGTGGGATCTTATCTCCATCCTCAGACATTCTCTCTCATCTCTCTCCTTTCTGCTTTCAGGTCCCTGAAAGAGAGGGGTCAGGAAAGGGGAGGGATGCACCAGCAGCTCTGTGCCCCCGGTTGCTCCCAACAACCAGACCTGAGGGAAGCCCTGATCCTATAGTGGACATCCAGCTCTTAGTTTCTAGTAATAAGTCAGCATAACCTCAAATCAGCATAGTGCCACAGAGTTTAGTCATAAAGAGAAGGAATACAGGGCTTGGGCATCACTGCTGGTCTGAGAAGGATGCCAACCTGCACATGACCACAACTCTTGTGCTCTGACATACCAAAGCTAAAGAAGGCACAGTACAGTGAAAGTAATAGTCTCCTGGAGTTTTCCAATAAGGCAAATGAGACCACACATGGGACGATTCTAACCTCCCTGTGTTCATTCCCTTATATTACATTAATATTAGGGTTCACACTAAATTTTAATGTGAGGACTGTGTGAAAAATGAAGTGTCGAGAAATAATATCCAACCAGGTCAGCATCCACCAGTAAGTTGCCCAGGTGGGATAGGTGAGGGCCAGGGGGTCCACATTTATTCACTGATTTATTGAATACACAGTGGTATTGTAAGATTAGGAGATACAGTACTAAACGGAGAGACTTTACCTTCTCCACCTAGGTTAGGGGGGACAGACCATCAGTAAATAAGGCTACAAGGAAATAAAATAAACAATGGTGATAAGTAAAATTGTAACTACAACAGGATGATGGTAATATATGTAGAGAACTATAAAGAAGGGGAGTTTCTTTTTAAAAATATTTACAGTTGTAGATGGACACAATACCTCTATTATTTATTCATTGATTTTTATGTGATGCTAAGGATTGGACCCAGCACCCCACATGTGCTAGGCAAGCACTCCACTACTGGGCTACAATCCCAGCATCAAGAAGGAGAGATTCTTTAGTTTTGATGGTCAGGGAGTTCCTCTGAAAGGAATTACTGTGCAAAGATAACATTGATAAATGTAGTAATAATATCTATGCATGCTTCTGTTTTTAAAAGATAAACAGATAAAATCCTTCCTCCTCCCCACTATTTGAAATGTAAACATTAGGGATCCAATGGTGAATAGCAATCATGTGGCAGGACTCAGCCCTGCAAGTTGAACATGGTGGAGATGTCTTGTTATCACAATAGTGTCTGCTACTCCATGGTGTAAAATGTTTCTTATACCTAGATTGTTTCACTCCATCCATAACCATTCATTGATTGAAGTCAGAAAGCAAAACAAAGAAGCTTAGATACAAGTTAAGAGGAACTTAAAAACTGTAGTAGTTCTGTACACATGCTGCCAGATTATTTTCATAGATCCATCACTTGTATTCTTCTGATCAAAATTCATGTTTAGCAGTTATGAATGTTTTGAATGCTGATCAGAACAGTACAAAAAGAAAACCAGTATAGTGATTATTGTTTCCAATTTGGCCTTTACCTTATTGAGAATAAACACTATGTAAGATATACTTATAAATAATGATCTGAAATATACTTCCTTATTTCATCACTTGGAAAGAAAATTAGAAAATTATTTTTAAAAAATCAATTTAATTTCTAAATATTGAAGTGAAAGAATTAACATTGTTAATCATGATTAGACCACAAAAGCAGTTCCTGGCTCTTTTCAATGTTCAAATATGTGAAATTTAAATCAACACATTAGTATTCATTTGGTCCCCAAACAAAAGATGATATAGCCAATCCTCCCTATCTGTGGGGTTACTATCTGTGTATCCAACCAACTGAGGATCAAAAACAACTAGAAAACAAAATGGCGTCTGTATTGAATATGTAGTACAGATCTTCTTTTTCTTGTCATTATTCTCTAATCAATATACTATAACAACAATTTACATGTCATTTACATTGTATAAAGTATTATAAGAAAATTAGAGATAATTTAAAGTATATGATATAATGTAAAATAAATAGATGTAAAGTATATGGAGGTTATATGCAAATAATACTCCATGTTGCATAAGGGACTTTAGCAGTCATAAATTTTGGTATCCTTTGAAGGGGTGTGATAATACCTTAGGGAATACATTATATACATTTTTAAATTTGCTGACAAACCCCACTGTTTATTATAGCTAGCTTTTAAAAAGTGTGTAGATTGTGGGCTGAGTTTGTGGCTCAGTGGTAGAGTGCTTGCCTAGCATGCATGAGGCATTGAGTTCAATCCTCAGTACCACATAAAAATAAATAAAGGTACTGTGTCCATCTACAACTAAAAAAAAAATTTTTTTTAAGTGTGTAGATTGTTATATTGGAAAAATTTTAAAGGAATCTATGATTTAAATTTTAAATTTTTACACTAACCAAAATTTTAATGTATACTCCTTAAAACTAATATAAAATATTTAATTTTGAATTAGTTATAATAAATTCAGTGTTATTTTCATAAATCTTATTACCAAGCTGTAAATGGAAAAGTTAAATTTGTGTTCCTCAAACTTGAGGATGAGGGGCTGGGATTGTGGCTCAGTGGCAGAGCACTTGCCTTGCACATGTAAGCACTGGGTTCAATCCTCAGTACCACATAAAAATAAATACATAAAATGAAGGTATTGTGTCTATCTACAACTAAAAAAATATATTTTAATTAAAAAAAACCTTGAGGATGACAAAACCTCTGGGTTTTCTTTACCAAGTGGCTTAAATGTGCACTAGCTCTGTTACATACCAAAGAGACAGAGTGTTTAGTTTTAAAGCATAGTTGCTGTTCAAAGGACTCTGAAAACTCCTGAATTTCGGAATGAGAGCTTCTTTTTGATTCCAGCGACTCCTTGAGTGACCCATCCACTGAGCATTTCCTGTAATATCGCATGTAAGCAGAATCTCGGAATTCCTGATCCTCATGAGAATGCCTTCGAGGTTGGTGGTCACATGATGTCATTCTGGGAAGCATAGGAAACTGGGGATATAGAATTAAAATTTTTATAATATACAGAGAATGTACAATATTAGCACAGACACAGGATGCCCATAAACTACTAATAAACACATCTAATATTTAACTGAAATTTTATCTTCTTGATCAATAAGATCTTTCTCCTCCAATGAAGGAGCAGAATCAATTGGTTAAAACATTAAACAGAACATCTCAAGACTACCAATGATTTTTAAAAATCTCTAGTTAAACCATAAACATTTAAGGAATAGCATAAACATGAATATTCATGTAATTTCTAAGTAAAAGAATAATGGAAGAGTCATAAAAAATACAACTCATATTAAAAAGCTAATGTGTACCAAAAGCAACATAAAATTAAGGATTAGACAAAAACTGAAAAAACAATGACTGCATATTATTATTTAATAAATATCTTGAACATAAGCGCACATCATTTACATACAGACATAAAGATCAAATAACACAATGATAAGAATGTTAAAATCACTATTGGAAAAGTAGCAGAGCACAGAAAGTTCCTATGTAACTTCTGTACTAGGATACTGGTCTTCCTATTGCCAAATGCTGTGCACTTTTTGGTCTTTGTCTTAATCATTGACTGGTGTTCACTTAGTTTCCTGTAGGGGTCGCTGGAAATATGTTTTCCTTTCCTTCTATCACTGCACCCTCTTGTTTTCCCTTTGATCTTTTTGCTACAGTGATTTAAACATCTTTGTTTATTTCTTCCTTCTCCAAGTATAAAGAATTTATACATTCGGGGATTATTAAAGGATTATAATCTGGAATGCACAGCATGGCAAGCCAAAGGTGTACCTAAAGAGGAAATAGTGAGAAAATAATTTATTGTCAAAAAGGGAGAAATTCATGTAAGCTGTTTAGATACAAAGTCTCGGTCTTGTAGACCAGAGGCAGAAGCTGAAGTCTTATTGGTAGAGGTGCCACTGTGGGGAAAGCATCTTGTCTGAATTGTAGTCTTAAAGAATGTTAAAGATAACCTCTGTTACAGAAATGTGTATCTGTGTGTAAGATGTGCCAAGCAAGTTGGGTATGGAGATTTTCTGGTGGTTTTTGAGGAAGTCCTTGAGATAGTTCTTATCTCAGACAGGCAGAGCATGAGCTCCCAGCTTTCCTAGCTCTGAATTTTGTCGGGGCGTGACAGAGGGACTTCATCTTGGAATCAACAATTTTCATAGAGATCAGCGAGGTGAAGGGGTGGTGGTGGATGAGGCTGCAGCAGGGGCTGCCATGTTAGTGCCCGTGCTGGGGAGTAGGGTGGACGCAGTGACTAAAGACCAGGCAGGTTATGTCACTGAAAGGGTGAGATGGTGCAAAATGAGGTACAAAATGAAAAGGTGACCAGGTATGAGTTTGGGAGGATGGCAAGCCATGGGTGCATTGAGAGACAGAAATAAGGAGGAAGTAGACAAGTCATCCATCCAGCTCTCTGGTCCTAGCTCTCTGGTGCCTTTTCTTATAAGGTCACAAATCCCATCAGACCAGGACCCAAACCTCATGACCGCATCTAACCTTAATTATCTCCCAAAGGCCCCATCTCTAATACCATCACATTGAGGATTAAGCTTCAACATATTAATCTGGGAAGCATGCACCAAATGGCAACCTGCAATATGAAATCACCAACTATCTTCCCATTGTAATATAAGAGAACCATTAAAGACAGCGAAGGCCTTGGGATTGGATAGGAGGAATAACTTACAGTGTTTAACAGCACAGCAGGATAAACTATTTTGACAACAATAAATTGTATATTTCAAAATAGCTAGTAGAGAGGATCTTTAATGTTCCCAACACAATGAAATTATAATGTTTGAGGGAATGTATATGCCAATTAATCTTTTATGATCATCATACATTGTACACACGTATTAAAACATCACACATAAATTTATACAAATTTTTTTTTCATGGAGCTAGAAGTTGAACCCAGGACCTCATACTTGCTAAGAATATACTCTACCACTGAACTATACTCCCAGACAGCACAATTATTATGTCAACTAAAATTAAAAATATATTTTAAAAACAGCAATAAGGGAAAGTGAAAAACTCTAGAACTTTTGGCAGTAATTAACTAAACACATCTGGAAAACCTTTCCAAGTTTAAACATCACGGACTAATAATAATAGGTACTTATTAGGTAGTGGGCACTGTCCTAAGTACTTTATATACATTACTCATTGGATCTTCGCAACACCCGAAAGAGGTATCTACTATTATCATCAATCCCACCTAAATATGGTATGTTTGAGGCAGAGAGAGGTTAAGTAATTTGCTGAGTCATGGTGCTAATACATGAAGAATGTGGGAGGATGGCCCCAGAGTCCTGCTCTTAACTCCTTCATTGTTCTGTGACAACTCCTCCACATTAGCACTGTGTAAAAGACAGAAAAGTCCGTAGAACATTAAACTAAAACTCCCCCAGAGAATATTACTGAAATCCCATTGTTACTTAAGGATTAGGTAGTGCTTTGTTAAAATTAAATACAAATATATCCAGGTGCAGTGGTGCATGCCTATAGTCCCAGATACTCAGGAGGCTGAGGTGGGAGGAATATTTGAGCCTTGGAGTTCAAGGTTGGCCTGGGCAACGTAGGAAGACCCTGAACCTTAAAAGCAAACAGTTAAATACGAGTCTAATTTGGAATACAAGAAGCCATTAACTATCAATTATAAAATGCTATAGTACTCCTTTTTTCTCCAGGTTTGTGAAAAATCCTTTAAGGTAGCCAAGCCCCAACTCATCCCTGTAGCAAACAACTGCAAGAGAACCATCCCTATAGTGACATACTGTAGAAATGAGAGTGTGTAGCCAGCTCAGGTCAATCAGGGATAAAAATTAAAATTAAAAATATCTTTCACGGCTTTAAGAATGTGAAAAGAGAATTTAAAAAGGGGAAGTATGATTTTTAAAAAAAGAAAAAGAATCAATCTTGAATGTAGATAGAGACTTATTTTTTTTTCTCCTCAAATTATTCCATGTGGGCAAGCACAGGCTGCACCTACTGTGGAGCTCAAAGCAGCACTGAGAGGGTGGGTTTGAAGTTGCCAGGCCCCAGGCCACTGAACTCAGCTCCTCCTCAAAGATCTCTTTCTTTTGGCTTAATTCTCCCTCCAACCAATAATGTTCAGAGAACCAGGTTAAGCTGAAGGAGACAATGACTACAAAGGTGAATTGACTAAGATATTAAAACTGCACTTCCAATGAGCAAAACAAATAAATGACATGGAAATTTTTACTTAAGTTTTGTATTAGTGTGATGATGGAGAGGGAAGGCAGATATATTCAATAGCCAAGAGAGACTTTGCATTATTTATTTTTTCCACCAAAGACAACAGGACAAAAAAGCAAGATTTCTTTATTTGCTTTAAATCAGCAATCACAGATTATAATGGGTTTGGACAAAAAGCAGTGTCCTAGGAGAAGGACTAAATTCTATCCTGCTAATTTGTATTTTCCACTAGACTAAACATTTCCCAGGCATAGGGATCATGTATGTCTTCTTTTACCCTATAATCCTATTGTGTCTGGCACAATGTCTGGCACATAATGAGGGCTCAATAAATATGTTAAATGAATTAATGCTGATCGTAAGATGATAAGACATATTAGCACATTCAAAACAGGCAAAAAGAGAGAAGCTCTTTGCTTCCTATGAATGTGATATTAATAGGTGTAATATTAATAGAGTAATATTTAGAAAGGGAATGGCCTTAGATGTGAGCAATTGAGAGGAGAAAAATAAGGGTAACTGTCTTTCCAAGGTATTTTCATTGAACTCAAAGTAAAACACAAAAATTGAAAGCTGAATTTTTTTCAGCTCTCCAAAATAAGAAAAATTTGAGCACATTTAGAGATATGAAAAATTATGTATCCAAGTCTGCACTTGTATTTACAAATGTATAGCATTATGTAGATAAGGAAAGAAGAATCAGACTCCCTGTTTTCCAAGACTTTGTGCGTAACTCCCCTGCATCTTCTTATTTGTGTTCTATGCACCTACATTCTCTTTTCTATTCAGTCAGATTATAATTTTTATTCTAAATTCTGTCTCTCTAAATAAATATACATGTATTAGACTGATAATTATAAAATTCATTGTTGACTAAATTTTCTAAACCTATTAATTCAGATAAATGACCAAAGATGTTTAATGGACACCATTCAGAAACACTGTACAAACAAAATCTGCTATTTCCCAAGAGCAAAAAGGCAAACACTACTGCAAACTAAAAGTGAATTCTCTAAATAGGATGCATTATATGAGGTAAAGTTTGAGGGGTGCTAAAGTTTATTCAATCAACTATATTTTGTAAACCATATTTCTTCCTTTGTTTTCATTTTTCCTGTGGCTATAAGGCACTTCTGTGATAAAGAGTAAATTATAATTTTTCCCTTTATTTACACCTGTTCTCACATCTAGAAACTGGAGTCTCTCCATACTCCTGTTTCACACATTATGGACACCTCGCTAGGTTTGGAACATTTAATTATATTTAGATTAAATGAGAGCATTATAAGCAAGTATATCGTTTACAACAGAATCAGGGAAAGTTAAAGCTGCAAGGTGTCTTGGAGAGCACCCAGTTCAACATTCTTCACTTAAGGAAACAAAAGCACAAAGAAGTGCTGACATTTGTCCTTTGTCCCTTAATATGTATTTGTAAGAGACCTATTGTGAAATATTTGTGTCTCAAAAAGTTCTCATTTCCCAAGTTGCTGACCAATGGCACTAAAAGAGATTTCCATGCACATATTAATATAACTCATAGTCATTATGCATCTTGGAACTCCGAAACTAAAAATTAAATCAAGTGAATTTACCCCTAAACTTTCTGATTCTGGGATTGTTTAGGAAGCAGTATCTGGAGCTGGAATTCTAAGTGACTTAGAAAGAGAGAAGCCGTATCACTGCTGTGTAACCATGAAGCAGAGGACATGCATATCTACTGTGGAGTCTTCCAGCACCACAGTGGGCAGAGAGAAACACTCTGATACCTGTTTCGAGCCCACATCTGGCAAGGCCACCCACTTCCCTCACAGCAGCTTTCCTGCTAACCCTTCACTCACTAGACACCTGGTGCTCTGCCCAGACCTGGGAACACAGGGGTAAGGACAGGGGAGTTTAGGTTCTTGCTCTTGTCAGAAAATCAAATGGAAACCACCAGAAAAAGTATATCACATGTATCAATGGTAGTGATTTGTTACATGGACTCCCCAACTCATCATAGGTCTTGGCACCAAATAAGGGAATTATTTTCAGTATTTCAAAGTGACTAGTAAAAATCACACATTGATTGACAGTGTTACACAGACTAATTATAACATCATTTCTTTTCCATTGCCTTGAATTCTGTCATGCAGTGAGATTATGTCAGGCTTATCAGGAGCTCTGAAGAGCAGTGAAAGATATCCTAGATTACTAAGATCAAAGAAATCATTACCTAATAGATAAAAATCAATTCACTTAAAGAACAAGATGAAATGATAAAAGGGATTTTTGTGGGCATGAATAAAGGTGCAAAAAATTCTCTAAGAAATCCCCTCCCCACCCCACCTTTCCCTGGTTCTATGATTACTACTCACTGGGCAGGGCAGGGAGGTTTTCCTGTAACTGGCGTCTTGTGGTCGGTGGTATTCCCGGAGTCCTCTCTCATCCTCCTCTCTCCAGCTGTGACCCCAGAAGCTGCTCATCCACTTGGCAAAAGACACATCATCATCATCATCATCATCTTTGTGCTCCATTAAAGATGATTCAAAACACTGAAGTCCTGTCCCTAAACAGAGAGAAATAGCACCTAACAGGGCTGACTTGAAACCCAGGATCTCCCCCAAAAAACAAAACAAAGCTGGTATTTTTAAATGGTCTCTGATAATGGCATCCTTAAAGGAGAAAGGTTTACTAACAACCACTTCATCATCAGGCAGCCTTGGGCAATGTCTATTTATAAATTGTGCAGCCCACACTCCCTTCCCCCTCGTCTTTTTTAATTGAGAGGCTTTTAATCCTCCTATTGCTGGGGCTTGTGCCTCACAGCCTAAGGGTAGAAAGCACAGTCCACTGCCTGGTTTTCCCTGTGCTTTGCTGCCAATGGCATGTGATGGCATCTCCAGCTGTCAATGATGATGAAGCATGACTCTCATAATATGTCAGGCCAGCACTGAAATGGGGCCACATTCAAAGGACAGACTGACTGCAGCTTGCAAGGTAGCCAGCTGTTGGCATCCTGTTTCTAGAGCTGGATACTCTCCTAATAAATAAAATAGATATTAACAGAAATCTAGCTCTTGTGTCAAAGCAAGCAATTTTGTATTGAAATATTATATATGTGTGTGACAATATAAATAATATACATGTAAAATGTACAAATCTGAAGGGCACCACTTGATGATTTTTACTTACATATATCCTGTATTACCAACCATGACACAGGTTAAGACCGAACATTTCCAGTTCCCCATCAGGCTCCCTCTATCTCATTTCCAATGCACATTCCCTTTAAAAGGTTACCACTTCTGGCTTCCGCCCCCTTAGACTAATTTGCTTGTACTTTCTTCCAGTGACATTGTACATTATTATTTTTTGTGTCATCCAACGTTATGTCTGTGAGATTTATCCACACTTTCGCAGTAACATTATTTCATGTGGTATAGTAATGAATTGCATGAATATCCCACAATTTTTTTAACTCAATATATGGTCATTTGGGGCTGTCATATAGGTTGTTTCCAGTAGGTGATATTATTTTCAAAAAGTTTCTGTGAACTTATCTCTGTCTTCAGTCATTTTTTTCAAGGTAAGGAGGACATTAAATTTATGCAGCCTTTACTGTGTTGCATATGGAGCCAAGTATTTTACAAATGCTGTTTTCTTTATAACAGCACTGGGAAATAGTGAGAAGTAAACTGATCAAATTATGTTACATGCATGTACAAATATGCCACAATGAAACTCACCATTCTGTATGAGTATTTTGCACCAAAACAAAACAAAACCCTGTCACTGGGAAATATGTGTCACATTTTATAGATAAAGAATTTGAGGTTCAAGTAGCTTATCATTTACTCAAGGTGAAATTGCTACTAAGCAGCAGTCAGGTTTGAAGCATGTCAAGAGCCACTGGTGAAATGTGCATAGACCAAATCAGCATGGAAGCCCACTGAGTGGAAAAGTCTGGTATCTGGGAACTTAACAGCAGCGATCCTGCTGTAAGATGGTCCAAGTACATGTGAACTCCCACTAGCTCTGCCAAAGGTCCTACATAGCACTGGAGATGGGGTGACCTGCTATAGCCACACAGCCTCTCAGAGATGGGTGTGGCCTGCCAAGATGCCAATCAATCTGTTGACTGCAAGACATCATGAAGACTCCACTCCTGAAACATTGTCCCTGCCTTTGATGTATCCCCTTATATAAACCACCAGAGCCATTTTCTAGTTGTTAAGCTCTAGCTCCTGTGTGAGCTGGACCTATCAGATGCTCCATGCTTTTTAAAACTAATTCTGACTTTGTCTTATTTCTTCACTGATTATTTCAGACTTTATTTTCTCAGGTGGCTTATGCCCTCCTGAGCAGGAAAAATTATCCTGGTGAGGCGCTGCCTGCCTTGCCATAGAAGCAATTCTCTCTACCATTCTGCTAGTATTCCACAGACCCTGGAGAAATTTTGCATTTTCATACAAGGAGATTCTTGGTGATTGACAAGTGAAAATCCTTCCTGGAACTGAAAAAATGAGAAACTTGATAACTATACACTATTCCTAGAGCATGGTACCACAATTTATACTTATATAAAAAGTAAAGTAACCAAAGCATAAAATGGCTTGCAAATTTTTACTTTTTGATGTTAGAGAGATGTATGCTTGCTGTTTTGTAATATTTTTATAATAATTGGAGGAAGGCTGCTTCTCAGGAAAAATTATAACTGTATGTCATCACTGTTGGTTGTCTTTGTTAATAAAGAAACACATCAGATAACTTCCCTCGGATTTTATTCCCCAGTTCTTCCTCTCTCCCTCCTGCCCTCGTTCCTCCTTTCTCCCCTACCTCTCCTCTACTGACCTTCAAAAGGGCAATGTATTAGTCAGGGACTTTCAGAAAAACAGAATCAATATGAGTGAGGGTTCTCCAGAGAAACTGAATCAATATACTGACTGCCTTTGGGCAGTCCTTCTAAAAATCAAGGATTCAAGTGAATGGTTTGAGTTGAAGAGGAAACTCTCAGGCCAGAAGTTCCAACACACATACACATACACCTACACATATGAGGGACAAGGAATAAACGAATATGAGGATTTGACTCGTGCAATTACAGAATTTGAAAAATTCCCAGATCTGCCACTTGCAACCTGAAGGACCAAAACAGGTGTTGGTATAATTCAATCTTAGTCCAAAGCCATGACAACCAGGGGAGCCAGTAGTGTAAATCCAAATCCAATGGCAGGAGAAAATGAGATTAAATGTCCCAACTCAAGCAATGAGGCAAACAATTTGTTCAATTCAAGCTCTCAGTGGATTTGATGGTAATTACTCACACTGGAGATTGCAATCCATGTTACTGAGGCCTCCAATTCAACTGCTGACATCATCACCTTCCCAGACACACCCAGAAATGATATTTAATCTGGACATCCCATGGTCAAACTAACACATAACATTAACTATCACAGTTACTAATCCATTCATGAGAATTCTATCACAATCTGTGTTTCTGTCAAGTTGGGGGAGAGCACATCCCAAGGATGTGGGGTCATTCCAACCACCTCTGACTGATGGGACTCTTGCTTCCTTCTCAGGGTTGTCTCACAAATTTTAACTTGTGTTCAGCTTTCCAGATTATTTGAAATTTTCAATATTTAAATTGAGAGCCTGACCAATTTGGTCACTCCCTCTTTAGTTAGGCAGTTGATTACTAAACGCAGCTTTCCCCAGATAGAGATTAATCTTCTCCAGGCAGCTTTCTGGATAAATGACCAGAACAAAAGGGGTGGAGGTTTTGTAAGAACATTCTGAACATTTTTGAAAATTCAGAATTTTGTCCTAACAAATTCCTGAACATGATGTGTTTTCTGGTATGTGTGTATACACACACACACACACACACACACACTTTCTGAGATATGTGTGAGTGTGTGTGTGGCCCTATTAACCCAACCTATACTGATAAAAGATCCAGATGAGAATAAAAAATGATTAAGAAAAAATGTAAAAGTTTGATTTCTAAATAAACACACTGATTTTATAATAACGGTGGGCGGCGGGGAGGGGGGGACCCAGCACCTGGGTACATGTAGTGGAAAGAAGGCATTCATAATGTGCTTTTCATGACTACTCTTGAATACCAAGGTGCTGTAAGGCCTAGACTCTAAACTGATGGCTGTGTCTAGGATCACACCTAATAGAGCTGACTAAGAGACAGCAGGGGTGGCCCCTATACTTGCCAAGAATACTCCAAGATTTTGTACACAGTTATGAGGCAAATAAAATGATGTCATAGACAAGCAAAATTGATAACTGACTGCCTTTGGACAGTCCTTCTAAACTCAACTGAACTGCATAAACCATACAGAAAGCCCTCAGACAAGAGGCCTCACAGTGGAAGGTCACACTGGGGCCCTATTAACTTGCATTGTTGGATTAACACAGGTCCTCATTAGATGACTTAACTGCAAACTGTTTCTAAGTGAACTGTCTGGGATTGAATTCTTGGGTGTGTACTTAGATTATCATGGACTGCCTTCACCCTAGAAGGCATGCAAGTCAGCTTTGACTCACTAAACAGAGTTATGCTGGGCTTGAATTGCTGCCTTGTCAGATTAAAAAAGATTAATACAACTTAAGGAGAAACCCAGATCGCATTCTGAGATTGACCTTTACAGTTAGTGGGACTTATTCTAATTGGTTAAATCCAGGACTCATAGATTTCAAATGAAATTAACACTGCAGATTGGTTTCATCCTGTAACACGGGGTCCAACTGATAATAATTTTGCTATAAATGCCCTGACCAAGGGAATGGACTGTACCCCAATTTCAATAATAGGCCAAAAATGGGCTGGGGTTGTAGCTCAGTGGTAGAGCAATTGCCTCGCATGCATGTTGCACTGGGTTCGATCCTCAGTACCACATAAGTAAATAAAATAAAGGTACTATGTCCATTTACAACTAAAAAAAATTTTTTTTTTAAATATTAGGCCCCAAACTGCCTATAAAGGATTGCTTGTAAGGATGGCCTTTTATGGCATCTGAGAACTCAGAGGGTAGTTTCAGCAATGATATTAAACTTTCCCTAAATTACAAGAGTAGTCTAAACTGTGTGACCAATGTGGTTTACACCATGTGTTAGTCAACATTCCATTGCTGTAACAAAATATCTGAGATTAAAGGACAAAGGATCTTCTTGGGCTTATAGTTTGAAAGGTTAAAGCCCACAGTTAAGGGTCCACGGAGTTCAAATCTTCTCACCCCCATGTCGCCTGCAAAGCAAAGAGAGGGAGAAAAAGAGTAGGGGCCAGGATCCCAATGTCCCCTTCAAGGGCCCACCCCCAACGATCTAACTTCATTCCATTCTTAAAATTTCCACCACTTTCAAATAACTCCACAGGCTTGCAAACAAGTCTTTAGCATTTGACCTTGGGGGACATTTAAGATCCAAGTCATAATATGTTGAAAAACTGATTTTCTTCCAAGAGTCCAGAGTTTTGGCACTAGCCAGGTAGAGTGTACTTCTATGACCAGTAGCCAATAAAAATTTTAGTTATTGAGTATCTAATAAGACTTCCTGGCAAAAACCTTCTTTGTGCATGTTGTCAGAACTCATTATTGGAAGAATTAAGCATGTCCTTGTGACTCCGCTGGAAAGGGACTCTTGGAGGTTTTAACCAGGTTTCCTCCAGACTCTGCTTGTGCATCTTTTTTTTTTTTTTTTTTTTTTGATACTGGATATTGAACTCAGGGGCACTCAACCACTGAGCCACATCCCCAGCCCTATTTTGTGCTTTATGTAGAGACAAGGTCTCACTGAGTTGCTTAGTGCCTCACCATTGTTGAGGCTGGCTTTGAACTCGCAATTCTCCAGACTCAAGCTCTATTTCCCCATGCATTTTTTCTATTTGCTAATTTTGCTTTGTATCCTTTCATTGTAATAAATCTTAGCCATGAGTATAATTATAAACTGAGCCATATGAATCCTTTTAATGATTCACCAAACCTAAGAGACTCCTAAAACAAGAAGGAAGGAGAACTTGTTAAATCTTTGACCAATAATTTTATCAAAGCAACAAGATATAAATTGATCCCAGAAAGAGAAAGGATTTCGTTAACAGGATAGAAAATTAGACTTTTAATTTCATTTGTTTCTGAGTTAAGTCCATTTTATTAACACTGTGAGAAAAAGATGATTCCCCCACCCCTTTGCTAGGCTAAGGTTTTTATAGCAATCATAAAGCATCAAAGGAGCAGCAACAGCATGTGTCAAGTCTCATCACTGGGAGAATAGCTTTTATAGCCTATATTGGAAGCCCTGGAATGAAAGAAGCCTCACTCTACATTTGGAGCCCAGCCACCTGCTTTCCCTAAGGATCCCTGTACACCCTTGGAGGAGATGTTGCCAGGGGCACAGGACCAAAGGGAGCTTCCCTTTTGACTCTGGTACTAATGGAGAGATACACAAATAGGCCAATGAAACAGAACGGACAATCCACAAAGCCCTACATATATATGCCCAATTGAACTTAGAAAAGATGCAAAACATTCAACAGAGGAAAGATAGCATTTTTGAAAAATGGTGCTTGAGCAATTGGATATTCAAAATTTAAAAACTGAAACTTGACATGTTCCATATTTTATTTAAAAAAAATTAACTCAAAATGAACCATAAACTTAAAGAAAACTGTAAAACTATTTTTAAAATTTAGGGGAAAGAGGTACAGAAAATCTTTGAGATCAAAAATTAAGCCAAGAGATCTAAAGCTTGAAACCAAAGTATAATCCATAAGGGAAAGTTAACAAATTGTGTCTCATTGAATTTGAAACTTTTTTCTGTGAAATACCCTGTTAAGTGGATGAAAAGACAAGATAAAGACTTGGAAAAATATCTACAAATCATGAATACAACAATTGACTAGTGCCTAGAATATATAAAGAACTCTCAAAAATCAACATTAAAAGAATAAAGAACAAACAATTCACTTAGAAAATGAGCAAAAGACCTGAAAGATGTGTCTCTGAGAAAGATAAGTACATAACATAGAAGATAAATAGAAGATATGTACATTAAAACCACAATATGATACCATTTCCAAAACTATCAAAATGATACATTTTTTAAAAAGGGTTAACATTAAATGCTGAAGAAGAAATAAGAAGCTAGAGCACTCATATATTCTTAATGGAAATGAAAAATGTTATACCCACTTTGGAAAATGTTTTCTGCTTTCTTCTAAAATTAAAAATACATCTACATATGACCTAGAAATTGCACTTGAACATTTATCCTCCAGAAATGAAAACATGCATGCATTAAAAAAACCTGCTGGAGGGGCTGGGGTTGTGGCTCAGCAGTTGAGCACTTGCCTCGCATGTGTGAGGCACTGGGTTTGATCCTCAGCACCACATAAAATAAAATAAAGGTATTGTGTACATCTACAACTAAAAAAAAAATTTAAAAAAAAGAAAAGTAAAGAAAAACCTATAGAGGTTTACTGGTCATAAATGTAGAGGCTTACTGGTCACAGTGACACATGCCTGTAATCCCAGAAGTTTGGGAGGCTGAAGCAGGAGGATCACAAGTACAAAGCCAGCCTCAGCAATTTAGTGAGGCCTTAAGCAACTTAGCAAGACTTTCTCTCAAAATACAAAATTTAAAGGGAGCTGGACACGGTGGCACACCCTGTAATCCTAGCACTTTGGGAGGCTGAGACAGGAGAATTGTAAGTTCAAAGCCAGCCTCAGCAACACTGAGGCACTAAGCAACTCGGTGAGACCCAGTCTCTAAATAAAACATAAAATAGGGCTGGGGATGTGGCTCAGTGGTCGAGTGCCCCTGAGTTCAATCCTTGGTAACAAACAAACCAAAAAAAAAAAAAAAAACGTAAGGGGCTAGGAATGTGGCTAGCCCCTGGGTTCAATCCCCAGTACCAAAAAAACAGAGAGAGAATTATGCTGAATGAAAGTTCATATCTCAAAAGGAATTTAATAATTATATAAATTAAAATATAATTTTATAACTATACAAATGAAAATTTTATAAAACATTTCTTAAGTAACATAATTATAGAGATTTAGACCACATTTGTGATTCCCCTATCACAAATTAGGGAAGAGATTAGGGATCAAGGATTGTGGCAATTAAAAATTTAGCTTTAAGGAATTTTATGTTATCAATCACCCTATATTTTGATTGAGGCAGTAGTTACACAGAGATGTACATGTGATAAAACTCTATAGAACTACACACACAAAAAGAAGTCCATGCACAGCTGGTAAAGTCTGACTCAGATTGTAGTCAGTCACAATTTCCTGGTTTTGATATTGCACTATAGTTATCCAAATTGTTTATACTGGGAGGGGTGGCGCAAAGATACATGAGAATTTCATGCACAGTTACTTGCAACTCCCTGTGAATCTACCATTACTTCATAATAAAAAGGGGGGAAATGACTCATACCAAGAAAAAAAACTTCTCTAATTGAGTAGTTACAAGATCAAAATGTAGAGGTATTTTGAGAAGACGACAGTGACGACAGGATAGATTTTCAATCTCTCTCAATGCCCACATGAAAACAAAGAAGCTGATGTAGAGGAAAACATCTATGGACAACTGTCCAAGAAAAATTGATGATGAGATGTCCTGTAACGTGTCCTCCACTCCAAGTGGAGGGCATGGGGACAAACCTCCAAAAGCTAAAGACATGGTATAATTTTCCATGAAAATGGAATGAAGCGGGAAGAAGAAAAAAGCAACAGGGCAACTTCTAGACCTAAGAACAGGAAAACCACAAAATAAGCAATAATGTGGAAAGCAAAGGGGACCAATTTGAGAACAGTTGCTGAAACAGGGTGGGGTTTGTTCTCTCCAATACTCATGAATACAAAAAGTCTATGGTTAAGAAGCATTGAAAGGGTGTGACTTTCCAGCTACTATGAACTCTCAAAACTGACCTGCCAGATCGCCCTCCTAGGACAGACAAGGTCCCACACTGAGGACAGACTTCAGTCAATGGAGACAAAAGTCAAGTAGACAGAAACAATAGAGATAAAGATAAGACCTAAAACGAAGTGGGATGCATAACATAGCCAACACACATCCTAGTAAGCATGCTGCCGTATTGTTAAACACTATTCAATCCAGGCATGGTGGCGCACTCCTGTAATCCCAGCACTTTGGGAGGCTGAGACAGGAGAATCACGAGTTCAAAGCCAGCCTCAGCAATGGCGAGGTGCTAAGCAACTCAGTGAGACCCTGTCTTTACATAAAACACAAAATAGGGTTAGGGATGTAGCTCAGTGGTCGAGTGCCCCTGAGTTCAATCCCTGGTACCAAAAAGAAAAAACACTATTCAAATACCACAAAAAAAGGAGCTCTGTGGAATTTTTAAGACTTTCCTGTACCCAGTCTCTACATCCCTCTCACTAGAAGAGAGGTACCTCTCCTCTTCCCTCTCTCTTTCCCTACGGAGTGGAGTCAACATATCAGTGGAGCAAATCACAGTCACTGATGCCAGCTTCTTCTTGAAATCTATCCAGAATGGAATCCTGACAATGATACAGGACACACAATGGGTGATCCATTCATGTTGCAGCAGTCTACAAACCCAGCACCAGGAATTCTGGGACCTCCACCCCCTCCTTTCATCTTGGGAGACCAGCAATTGGACCAAAAGGAAATCTGGGTGCTGGAAATGGGAATCTGCAAGGACCAAGACACACGCAAAAAGGCAGAGTGGAAACTAGCCAAGTTGTTCACGTCATGGATTTTCAGCGTGGGAAAAACTTGAGATACCAACTGTTACAGCTGGTGGAATCTTTTGGAGTCATTTCAAATCATTTGATTCTAAATAAAATTAATGAGGCATTTTTTGAAATGGCCACAACAGAAGATGCTCAGGCTGCAATGGATTATATACAACCACACCAGCATTAGTGTTTGACAAACCAGTGAGAGTTCATTTATCCCCAAAGTATAAAAGAATAAAGAAACCTGAAGAGAAGCCAGATCAGAAGTTTGATCAAAAACAAGAGCTTGGACGTGTGGTACATCTCAGCAATTTACCCCATTCTGGCTATTGTGACAGTGCTGTCCTTAAGCTTGCTGAGGCTTATGGGAAAATAAAGAATTATGTATTGATGAGGATGAAAGGTCAGGAGATGGAGACCAGAGAAGATGCAATGGCAATGGTTGACCATTGTCTGAAAAAAGCCCTTTGGTTTCTGGGGAGATGTGTTAAGGTTGACCTCTCTGAGAAATATAAAAAACTGGTACTGAGGATTCCCAACAGAGGTGTTGACTTACTGAAAAAAGACAAATCCCAAGAAAGATCTTATTCTCCAGATGGCAAAGAATCTCCAAGTGATAAGAAATCTAAAACTGATAGTTCCCAGAAGACTGAAAGTACAACTGAAGGTAAAGAACAAGAAGATAAGTCAGGTGAAGATGGCGAGAAGGATACAAAGGATGACCAGAGAGAACAGGAACCTAACATGCTTCTGGAATCTGAAGATGAGCTACTTGTACATCAAGAGGAAGAAGCAGCACTTCTAGAAAGTGGCAGTTCTGTGGGAAATGAGACTGATCTTGCTAATTTAGGGGATGTGACTTCTGACAGGAAAAAGGAGTCTTCATATAAAGCTGCTAAAAAGATGCAAATGTGAGTGCTTCAGCAGCAGCAAAGAAAAAGCTTAAAAAGGTAGACAAGATCGAGGAACATGATCAAGAAAATGAAGCAGCGTTGGAAAATGGAATAAAAAAATGAGGAAAATACACAACCAGGTGCTGAATCTGCTGAGACTGCTGATGATCCTAACAAAGATACAAGTGAAAATGCAGATGGCCAAAGCAATAAAAACAAGGAAGACTATACAGTCCCAAAAGAGTACAAAATTGGACCATATCAGCCCAATGTTCCTGTTGGTATAGACTATGTGATATCTAAAGCAGGGTTTTACTGTAAGCTGGCAATTCAAATGCAGTTGCAGTTTTCTTGTAATGTCATGTTTATTCTTTTATACAAATGAAGAAATTGGAAAGAATACTCATTGCAGCAGCCTTCCTCATTATCAGAAATTAAAGAAATTTCTGAATAAATTGGCAGAAGAATGCAAGCAGAAGAAGGAGGCTTAATCTGTGCAAGAAGCTTAATTTCAAAGAAAACAATGGTTCTTTATTTTTAATGTCAACCTTTTCTAAATACATTACTGATAGTTAGAAGAAAACTATTGTACTTTTTTGTTTTAGTGGGAAAATAATAGATGTCTGTTCATGTGTGTTAAGTGTTATAGCAAAAAACACATTTACAGTTAAGTTAATGAAAAATAGTTTTTCTTTCATCAGAATGGCAACAGACAGAAGTATATTATAGAGACTGACTCCATAAGCTATGGTAAGACAACTTGCACTACTAAGTAAAAGATAACATAGAACCATTCAGAGAAGTGAAATTTAGTTGTTCCAAGCTTCAAAGAAATGTCAATTTTTGATGTCATTAAATAAAGAACAAAACCAATTGTATTTTTATTACTTTCATCTGAAACATTCCACATTTTAATCTGAGCCTTGCAGACTTTTCATTTGGAGTTTGAAGCTGTTTTGATTGCATTTCATTTTTAGAGAACCTCATGTGAAATTGGCAATTAAAATGCAGGTGCAGTTTTCTTTTAATGTCATGCTGTTGTTTAGGTAATAAGAAATATTAAGTAATTGGCTTTAGATTTTGTAATTTTTTCCCTGAGTTCCTGCTAGATTTTGTATTCTAGTACTCAATGTATTTTCAGTGAAATATAAAAATACTTCCGTTCTATTTGACCAGTATTAATTTCTTGAGATCTACGGCTTTTCACTTGAATCCTATAGCTGTCATACATGTCTGGTATAAGCAATATTTGATTTTTGAAGTGTGTAATCCATCTCTTTATATTTTCAAGATGCAATTTTTACATTTCTGCATTTTGAAGTTTGGCCATAATTCTAGATGCATGCTTCCAATTCATGTACCTGCACATGTGACCTTTGTGAACAGAAATTTGCATGTATAATCTGTGTTTACTTGTAACTCTGGTTATTTACTGCTTATATCTGTGGATTCAAGTTACTGAAGTGAATACCAATAAAAGAAAAATCCTAGGCCATGTTCATTGGTTATACATGTTTGGAATGTTAACCAATATATTTGTCAGTTGTGATTTTTATTCACTGTTACTTTTGCTCATGCTTTAACAAATTATTACTTTTTAAATCTAGACTGAGTGTTCTAAAGAATGCTACTAAGATCTGAATTTTAAACTTTTTGGTGCTGGTGGATTTCTTGTTCCTATTACATAACTAAAAATAAGATTCATGTGTTGGGTTTTAAAAAAAAAACCTTTCCTATACCCAATGTCATTCTAAAAGTTTCAGAACTTCAGATGAAAATGAGGAACCAATAATACTGATATAAAATCTCCTAACATTTTAATAGGAAAAATAAGAATACAGATTATATATAATGTATGCCAGAAATATATACCTATGAAACAGATCAGTGTTGTTATCTATTATTTCAAAATGATCTAAGTCAGGTTCCTATAGTCTCAGTTACTTGGAAGCAGGAGGGCCACTTGATTCCAGGAGTTCAAGATCAACTTGGGGCAACATAGAAAGACACTGTCTGTTAAAAAAAAAAAATACTAACAAAACTAAATGCTAAATGGTGCTTAAAAAGGTATACGTGACATGAAAGAACAAAACATAATTAGAATAACAAAGAAATAATGTAACAAAACACAAGAAAGGATTAGAAATAAAGAAATCACTTCAGAAGTGAAGATAAAACTAGAAGGAATATAAAAGTGAATAAATAAAACAAATAATGCCTTAAAAGAAATACAAAGTAAAAATAATTTTTAGTTAAAAAAAATTTAAAAATAAGGAAAATTCAGGAGAACTGACAAATATGAATGTAATGATATTATGGTTAGTTGTCTTGGTCTGGATCCCAGACTAATTTATCTAGGCAGATTCGTGGGGTGAGTCACCAGCTTCACAACAGGATGGGTTTTATAAGCTTTAACATGAGATAATATAACCATAAGCAAGCAACAGTTTATACTTTGCAATATTGAATATTGTATATAATGAATCAATAATATAGAAGAAAAGAAAGAGAGAGTGGCACCAGCCCAATAAGCACTCACCAATCAACACCGGATAACACAACACGGGTTTGCAAGTACACTCAAAGCATCATCACTACCTCCAACACCCAGCCTTGGGTAAAATAAGCAACACCAAGAATGGGGTAAACACGAAGGTAAGAGTCTTCCTCCTCAGAGCACCATCATCACCTTCAGAGTCCTTCTCCTCAAAGCACCATTCAAGATCCTTCTTTACTCACAACAGCATCAACACCTTCAACACCTATCCTCCGGTAAAAGGAGCAAATCGAGGGTAGGGCAAACAACATAGGTGAGAGTCCTTCTTTTCCACTTAAAGCATCATCACCACCTTCAACACCCAGCCCTGGGTAAAATCAGCAACACCAAAAATGGGGTTAACACACAGGTGAGAGAGTCTGCCTTCTACCTCACAAATCAGCTTCCTTCTTCTCATCATCAGTTTCCTTCTTCTTACTCAACACATCAGATTCTTTCTTTTTTATCTGGTGGATCCCTTCTGCTTCTGTTGGATCTCTTCCTTCTCAGATGGATTCCCTCAGCCTCTGTTGGATCTCTTCCTCCCCAGATGGATTCATTCTGCCTCTGTCTTTTCTCCTTTGGAGGACTTAAAAAGGCACAGCAACCCCTCCCAACATGCAGTCCAGCATTATGCAGCTGGCCTTAGGCTGTAAAATCTCTGTGAGGTGGGAACTGGCCAGGTTCCCAAACTCACAGGATCAAAGGCTGAAAGTTTTGAGGTACCAAGAGCTCATTAGTGTGCCAGATGGCCCCGAACAATAGCCTTAAGGGTGCTTCCTCAAAGTTTCTCCAAATTCCTCACTAATGGGCTCCCCTTTCCTAAGACACTTAATGACAGGCCCATATTATCAACTATCTATACATTAATGAACTTCCTGAAAAAGAAAGCCAAAGAAAGGGAACAGAACAAATATAACAGAATCAAAAATTTTTCCTGAACAATAAAAATATTTACTATTATACACTTAAAAAACACACTCTGCTAGTTCATGGCTATTTCTTATTGGTGCTTATGCTAAATATTCAACTTGACATTCCTCTTTTTGTGGTAATTAGTGTTACAGATGTCATAGTAAGCACCAGACATTTATATTAAGGCTGTATAGTGGTCCCTACCATTATTGCTATTCCTTCTCCTCTTTTTCTCAAAGGAACTGGGATGTAATTATAACACTACAAGTTCATGGAGTAGAGATTATGCTGCCAAGCTAGATTCACAACTCATCAAAATGACAGTAAAACTCTCTCCAAACATGACCAAGTCCTACTTGAAATTCAACAATACTTCAACACATAAGAGATAAAAACCCCAAACCAACGACCAGGTCCCAAGTAGGAACAGCTTGAGGGGGACTTCAGGTCCCACTCTTGGACATCTTCTCATAAAGCAGAAACAAGGAGAGGCCCCAAGATGAAAGCTCAGAGGAACCCATAGAATGGCAGTTGCTGTCTGAGTGAATTAAATCAGTAGTTCTACAGCACCAAATGTAGCAGAATTGAAGGATGAAATTAATGCTTGAGAGTAGGTGGTGAAGCCAAAAGATATCAACAACACAGGACTTATTGAAAAAATAAAAAAGATAACTACACAGCAAAGAACACAAGAGTAAAAGAGGAAGAGGAATACATCTCAACAAATCTTGAGGAAACACTTCTGAAAACATGAGGAAACAGACAAACAAGCCTTCTCTCAAATTTAAACCCCCCCACAAAAAGAACCCAAAGATATGAAAGAGGATGAAATACTAGATAAAGACTATAAAAACTGATTGTTAAATGTTCAGTGAGCCAAAAGAAGATCTAAAGAATGACTTATGCAAACATAGGACGTGAAGGACCATTTCAATAAACAGAGATACTGAAAAAAAATCAATTGGCACTCCTGGAAATGACAGACATAAATCAAATTTTAAAATTCACTTGAAAGTATGATCAACAGACCAGACTACATAGAAAACAAACTTTAGTCCTCAATGACAGATCTACAACCCTTAAAGACAGAGTATATAAACTTGAATGCGCAGTTTGCAGAAAAGGAAAAAAATGCCATGATCATAATACATGAGAACTCTGGGACAACATCAAGATACCAAATTTGAGAGTCCTGGGATCAAAAATAGCATGAAGATATAGTCTAATGGCATTAAGAAACTTTTCAGTGAAATAGTACCTGAAAATTTTCCTCATCTTAGAAATGACATGGACATCCAAATACAAGATGCATATAGAACCCTAATAGGCAAGATCAAAAAAGAACCTCTCCAAAACACATCAAAAGCAAAAAGCATAACACAGAAAAAAAGAACATTAAAAGCTATAAGAGAAAAATGTCAAGTTACATTTAGAGGTAAAATAATAAGTCTCACTTTCAATTTCTCAACTCGGACCCTAAAATCAAGGAGGGCTTAAAATGAGATATTCCAAGTTCTGAAAGAAAACAATTCCAAGCCAAGAATGCTATATTCCACAAAGCAATCTTTTTGAATTGAAAGAGAAATAAAACTTTCCATGATGAGGAAAATTAAAAGAATTTATAACCACAAACCCAGCACTACACAAAATATTTAAAGATATACTACACATGGAAGAATTCAAAAACAAACCCCAAAGCTCCCAAATAAATAAAACTCTCTAAGAAGAGAAGTTAACTAAATAAAAATTAAGAAAAATTAAATATAACAAACAAAAATGTCAGGAAATAGCAAATATCTTTCAATAATAACCCTGAATGTAAATGGTCTCAATTTCCCTGTATAAAGACATAGAATTTGCAGAATTAATTAAAAAACAAGATCAACCTATATGCCATTTGCAAAAACCTCACCTCAAAAGCAAAGACATCTATGGACTAAAAGTTAAGAGATGAAAAAAAATTCAATGCAAATGGAGTCTGAAAAGAAGCAAGAGTAGCTATTCTCATATCTGACAAAGCAGATTTCAAGTGGAAGAGACATAGAAGGGACTGGAAGGGAACAAATAGATTAAAATAGCAAATATTTATGGCCCAAATATCTGTGTACTTAATTACATAAAACCAATACTTCTTGACATGAAATCCCAGGTAGACCCCAGTACAATAATGCTGGGTGATTTCAACACAACCCTTTCATCAATAGATAGATAATTCAGACATAAAATCAATAAAGATACTTCCAACCTAAATAGTACTATAAATCAAATGGATCTAACAAATATCTGTAGAATATTTGACCTCAAAACTGCTGATTTCACTTTCTTCTCAGAGAACCTTTTCCAAAAATAGACCACATTTTATGTCATAGTGTAAGTCTTATTAAATACCAAAAAATGATATCACCCCATGCAATTTTTTTCCATAAAGACTTTTAAATTTTATTATTAAAGATGGTTATATGTTCTGAGAAATATATTGTTGGATGATTTCATCTTTTTTTTATAAATTTATGTATTTTTACTTTTAAAAAACAAAAGAATGTGTTTCAAGTCATACTACACATATGGAGCACATTTTTCCATTTCTCTAGTTGTAAACAAGATAGGGTCACACAATTTGTGTCTTCATACATGTACTTAGGGTAGTGATGTCCATTTCATTCCACCATCTTTGCTACCCCCATGCCCCATCCCTTCCCCTTTGCCCAATCCAAAGTTCCTCCATTTCTCCCATGCTCCCCACCCCCACCCCCATTATGGATCAGCACCTACTAATCAGAGAAAATATTCAGCTTTTGGTTCTTTGGGATTGGCTTATTTTGCTTAGCATGATGTTCTCCAACTCTATCCATTTACCTGCAAATGCCATAATTTTATTCTCCTTTATTGCTGAGTAATATTCCATTGTGTACATATACCACAATTTCTTTATCCATTCATCTATTGAAGGGCATCTAGGTTGATTCCACAGTTTAGCAATTGTGAATTGTGCTGCTATAATTATTGAAGTGGCTGCATTACTGTGATATGCTGTTTTTAAGACGTTAGGGTATAGACCAAGGAGTGGGAGAGCTGGGTCAAATGATGGCTCCATTCCAAGTTTTTAAAGGAATCTCCATACTACTTTCCAGATTGGTTGCACCAATTTGCAGTCCCACCAGCAATGTTTGAGTGTGCCTTTTCCCCACATCTTCAGCAACACTTATTGTTGCTTGTGTTATTGATAACTACCATTCTGATAGGCGTGAGATGAAATCTTAGAGTAGTTTTGATTTGCATTTCTCTAATTGCTAGAAATGTTGAACATTTCTTTATATATTTGTTGATCAATTGTATATCTTCTGTAAAGCTTCTGTTCCACTCCTTAGCCCATTTATTGATTGGGTTTTTGGGGGTTTTTTGGTTTTCAGGTTTTTTTAATTTTTTTTTTAATTGTAGATGGACACAATGTCTTTATTTTATTGCTTTGTACATGGTGCTGAGGATCGAACCCAGGGCCTCACGCATGCGAGGCAAGCGCTCTACCACTGAGCTACAATCCCAGCCCCTGGTTTTAAGTTTTTTTAGTTCTTTGTAAATCCTGGAGATTAGTGCTCTATCTGATGTGTGTGTGGTAAAAATTTGCTCCCAGAATGTAGTTCTCTCTCTTCAGCTCCTTGATTGTTTCTTTTGCTGAGAAGAAGCTTTTTAGTTTGAATCCATCCCATTTATTAATTCTTGATATTATTTCTTGCACGTTAGGAGTCTTGTTAAGGAAGTCAGGGCCCAATCCAATGTGATGAAGGTTTGGGCCTATTTTTTCCTCTATTAGGTGCAATGTCTCTGGTCTAATTCCTAGATCCTTCATCCACTCTGAGTTGTGTTTTGTGCATGGTGAGAGATAGGGGTTTAGTTTCATTTTGCTACATGTAGATTTTCAGTTTTCCCAGCACCACTTGTTGAAGAGGCTATCTTTTTTCCAGTGTGTGTTTTTGGTCTTTGTCTAGTATGAGATAACTGTATATATGTGTGTTTGTCTCTGTATCTTCTATTCTATACCATTGTTCTACAAGTCTATTTTGGTCTCAATACCATGACATTTTTGTTATTATAGTTTTGTAGTAGAATTTAAGGTCTGGTATTATAATGCCTCCTGCCTCACTCTTCTTACTGAGGATTTCTTTGGCTATTCTGAGTCTCTTATTTTCCCAAATGAATTTCATAATTGCTTTTCCATTTCTATAAGGAATGATGTTGGGACTTTAATTGGGATCACATTGAATCTGTATAGTGCTTTGGGTATTATGGCCATTTTGACAATATTGATTCTCCTATCAAAGAGCATGTGAGATCTTTCTATCCTCTAAGGTCTTCTTCAATTTCTTTCTTTAGTGTCTTGTAGTTTTCATGGTAGAGTTCTTTTACTTCTCTTGTTAGATTGATTCCCAAGTATTTATTTCATTTTATTTTTTTGAGGCTATTGTGAATGGAGTAGTTTTCCTGATTTCTCTTTCAGAGGATTCATCACTGATGTATAGAAATGCATTTGATTTATGGGTGTTGATTTTATATCCTGCTACTTTGCTGAATTCATTTATTAATTCTAGAAGTTTTCTGATAAAATTCTTTGAATCCTCTTAGTATCATATCATCAGCAAATAATGATAGTTTGAGTTCTTCTTTTCCTATTTGTATCCCTTTAATTTCTTTCATCTGTCTAATTGCTCCAGCTAGAGTTTCAAGGACTACATTTAATAAGAGTGGTGAGAGAGGGCATCACTGTCTTGTTCCCTATTTAGAGGGAATGCTTCCAATTTTTCTCCATTTAGGATGACATTGGCCTTGGGTTTAGCATAGATTGCTTTTACAATGTTGAGGTATGTTTCTACTATATCCCTAGTTTTTCTAGTATTTTAAACATGAAAGGGTGCTGTATTTTGTCAAATGCTTTCTCTGCATCTATGGATAAAATCATATGATTCTTAAGTCTATTGATGTGATGGATTACGTTTATTGATTTTCATATGTTGAACCAAACTTGTATCCCTGGTAATGAACCCCATGGTGCATTATTTTTATATGTTTTTGTATGTGATTTGCCAAAGTTTTATTGAGAATTTTTGCATCTGTATTCATCAGGGATATTGGTCTGAAATGTTCCTTCTTTGATGTGTCTCTGTCTGGTTTTGGTATCAGGGTGATACTAGCCTCATAGAATGAGTTTGTAAGGGTTCCCTCCTTTTCTATTTCATGGGATAATTTGAGGAGTATTGGAGTTAGTTCTTCTTTGTACGTCTTGTAGAACTCTGCTGAGAATCCATCTAGTCCTGGGCTTTTCTTTGTTGGTATGCTTTTGATGGCATCTTCTATTTTCTTGCTTATAATTGATCTGGTTATGTTGTGAATGTCCTCCTGGTTCAGTTTAGGTAGGTCATACACCTTTAGAAATTTTTTGGTGTCTTTGGGGTTTTGTATTTTACTGGAGTATAAATTTTCAAAATAGTTTCTAATTATCCTCTGTATTTCAAAAGAATCTGTTGTGGTATTTCCTTTGTCATCATGAATTTTAGTAATTCGGATTTTCTCTCTCCTTTTCAGTAGGGAGGATAAGGGTTTGACAACTTTATTTTTTCAAAGAAACAGCTGAATAGTGTGTTACAGTTGTATTATATAGTCTTGTATCTTCTGTTTTTACATTTTTAATTTTTCTTAATTTTTATATTTCCTTGTTTGTTGTACTATAGTTTCTTCCTACTTACTTCTCTTCCTCAAATCTTTCTCTCTTTTCTACTAGCTAACTTCTTTTGGATTCCTCTTTCACATTTTCTAAGATCTAATAACTCTATATCCTCACTTCCTACCTCTCTAACATTTCATCCTATACCCCACTTCTAGTTCTCACTAGTCCACCAGCAGAAACTGTAGACCCTTTCACAAACTTATTGTTTATATTGTAGATACTAATTGAACTCATAATGTCTGTATATTGTGATAAAGCTGTAAATGTCCTAGTAGGAGTTACTTGGTTTAAAGCTATATATTGTTTGTATTGGGATCTGTTAGTATTGGTCTCTCCCTTAAAGGAGAGGTATTGGAACCCTGCAGGAAATACATAAGCCTCTAGGATAAAGACTGTAACACCTCGGATACGCAGTGCTAGAAGGGAAAACACATGAACAACATGAAAAAAACAAGGGAAGAAAGTGCCTCAAACAAACCAAGATACTACATTATTAGAATCCATGGTCAGGGGGCTGGGATTGTAGCTCAGCGGTAGAGCACTTGCCTCGCATGCATGAGGCCCTGGGTTCGATCCTCAGCACCACATACAAAGCAATAAAATAAAGACAATGTGTCCATCTACAACTAAAAAAAGAAAACAAAAAAATTAAAAAAAAAAAAAAAGAATCCATGGTCAGCACAGCAGAAGAAATGTCAGAGAAGGAGTTCAAGTTGTACATAATTACAATGTTCTGTGAATTAAAGAATGATATAAAAGAGCAAACCCAGGCAGCAAAAGATCATTTTGATAAAGAGCTACATAGGTGAATACAGGAAGCAAAAGATTACTTCAACAAGGAAAGATTCTGAAAAAGAATCAAACAGAAATCGTTGAAATGAAAGATAAAATAAACCAAATTAAAAACCCCATAGAAAGCATCACCAACAGATTAGATCACTTGGAAGACAGAACTTCAGACTGGGAAGACAATGAAGACAAATGACAATTCAGACAATGAAGACAAAATATTTAATCTTGAAAATAGAGTTGAACACACAGTGAAGATGGTAAGAAACCATGAGCAGAACATCCAAGAATTATGGGATAACATGAAAAGGCAAAACTTAAGAATCATTGGGATAGAGGAAGGCATAGAATTTCAAACCAAAGGAATGAACAATCTATTCAATCAAATAATATCAGAAAATTTTCCAAACATGAAAAACTAATTGTATGATCAAATACAAGAGGTTTACAGGATACCAAATGTACATCACAACAGATCTACAGCAAGGTACATCATAATGAAAATGCCTAGCATTCAGAGTAAGGAGAGAATCTTAAAAGCCACAAGAGAAAGGCATCAGATTACATATAGGGGGAAACCAATTAGGATCTCTGCAGACTTCTCAACCCAGACCCTGAAAGCTAGAAGAGCTTGGAACAACATATACCAAAACTCTGAAAAAGAAGGGATGTCAACCAAGAATCTTATGTGCAGCAAAATTAAGTTTTAGATTTGATGATGAAATAAAAACTTTCCAAGATAAACAAAAGTTAAAAGAATTTACAACAAGAAAGCTTGCTCTACAGAACATTCTTGGCAAAATATTTCATGAGGAGGAAATGAAAAAAATGAAAACCTGCAAAGAGAGGAACTAGACCAAAGGAGAGGCCAATCAAAGGAAAACCTAGTCCAGTTTAAAAATAAAAATAAGCCAAAATGTCTGGGAATAAAAACCATGTCTCAGTAATAATCCTGAATGTCAATGGTCTAAACTCTTCAATTAAAAGACATAGACTGGCAGATTGGATTTTAAAACAACAACAACAATATGCTAAATCCAAGAGACTCATCATATAGGTAAAGACATCCACAGACAGAAGGTGAAAGATGGGGAAAAAAGACCCAAATCAATCAAATTGGAGATGAAAAAAGGAGATATCACAGACACTTCTGAAATCCAAAAGGTCATTAGAAACTACTTTGAAAAGTTATACTCCAATAAAATGGAAAATCTACAAGACAATGAAAAATTTCTAGACACATATGACCTGCCCAAATGTAAAGAAAACCTACATTTGCCAGAAATGTAAAGAAAACCTAAATAGACCAATATAAAGCAATGAAATTAAAGCACCAACTAAAGCCTTCCAACAGAGAAAAGCCCAGGACCAGATAGTTTATCAGCTGAGCTCTACCAGACCTTTTAAAAATAACTAATGGGGCCTGAGGTTATAGCTCATTCATGGAGCACTTGCCTAGCATGTGTGAGGCATTGGGTTCAATCTTCAGCACTACATAAAAGTTAAAAATGAAATAAAGGTATTTTGTCCATCTACAACTAAATAAATATTATTTTTACTAAATATATTTTTAAAAAAGAATAACTAATGGCAGTCTTCCTCAAATTATTCCATGAAATAAAAAGGGAGGGCACACTCTCAAATTCATTTTATGAAGCCAGTATAACCCTGATACCAAAACCAGACAAGGACACATCAAAGAAAGAAAGCTATAGACCAATATCTCTGATAAACATAGTTGCAAAAATCCTTAATATTAGCAAACTTCATTCAAAAACACATTGGGAAGATAGTACACCATAATCCAGTGGGTTTCCTCCCAGGGATGGCAAGGTTGGTTCAACATATATAAATCAATAAATGTAATTCAGAATCAAGGACAAGAATCACACAATCATCTTAATAGATGCAAAAAAAAAAAGCCTTTGACAAAATCTAGCCACCCATTCATGTTTAAAACAATGAAGAAACTGTGGATAGAAAGAACTTATCTCAACATTATAAAGGCTATATACAACAAACCCCAAACCAACATTATACTGAACACAGAAAAACTGAAAACATTTCCTCTAAAATCAGAAACAAGACAAAGATGCCCATTCCCACCACTCCTGTTTAACAAAATTCTTGAAAGTCTAACCAGACCAACCATGCAAGAGAAGAAAATTAAAGGGATACAAATGCGGAAAGAATAGTCAGTCTAATGATTTCTGTTTGCTGAGGACATGATCCTACATCTAGAAGACTCAAAAAAGATTCCATCAGAAGACTCTAGAGTTGATAAATTCAGCAAAGAAGCAGAATACAAGGTCAACATTCATAAATAAATAGCTTTTACTCCAATAGTGAGCCTGCTGTAAAAGAAATAAGGAAAACTATCCTGTTCACAATAACCTGAAAAAAAATAAAATAAAATGCTTGGGAATAAATCTAACTCATAAAAGACCTCTACAATGAAAGACCTCTGTTACGTATAATTAAAATGCCCTAATTTTAAAAAAGTCTAAGAGTTTTATACCCAGAAAAACAGACTGTGACAGACATGAATTTGAACTGGACATGTCAAGATGCACCCATGAGATATTATTTATATCCTTACTCTTATTGATTGAAAAAGCCTAGAAATGATGATGAACCAAAAGTCAATGAGCATCTCTAGTCCCTAAATTGTAGTCTTAAAGCGCCATTTCACACTAAACAACAAGACACACAAAAAAAAAATAGTGAAAAAACAAGAACAAAATGACCTCTTGAAGAAAGGGATTAATCTGTTGTGGACCAAGAATGATCTTAGATACTCTTGACTCAACAAAGCAAGGAAACTATAGATGACTGCTAAAGATAGGCCAGTTGGAATTGCAATTTTCCATTATAAAAGTATGCCAACTAATAAAATGAGATGTTAAAAATAGAGATTCACCATTTTGTGCCTCCATTACTGAATCACCTCCATTGAAATAGTGGGCTTGTTGTCACAAAGAGACAACCACATGTTATGTGCCTTCTATAATCTTTCAAAGGAATCAGACCTGAACGTGGTTGACTCTACATCCAGCCAGCAATGCAGATGAAGAAACACTCAGAAAACATCATTTTTAAATAAACAATTTTATTTCCTACAGGTCTGCAGGCTGAGAAGTACAAATTAACGCATTGCAGATTTGGAGTCTAGTGAGGAACTTCTAATTAATAGATGGTGCTTTCTTACTGTGACCTCACATGTGGAAGGAACAAGCCAGCTCTCTGTAGGCTCTTTTATATGGACACTAACTCCATTCTTTTTGGGTTTTTATTAGTTCTTTTTAGTTTTAAAATGTATATCATTTTTAATAGACAAGACTAAATCACAATGTATGGTTTCACTTTTTTAATATAAATAAACCATTACTGTGTAAGTGAAGATAATAGTTACTTATGAGAGGTTGAAGGTGTGTTATGAGTTGGATTGGAAACATGAAAGAAGTTCTGGGACAGCAACAAACTTTTTTTTGTGGGGGAGTATGGGGATTGAACTCAGGTGAATTCGACCACTGAGCCATATCCCCAGCCCTATTTTATATTTTATCTAGAGACAGGGTCTCACTGAGTTGCTTAGCACCTTGCTTTTGCTAAGGCTGGCTTTGAACTTGCAATCCTCCTGCTTTAGCCTCCTGAGCCACTGGGATTACAGGCATGCACCACCACGCCCAGCTAGCAGCAAATTTTTATATCTTGGTGTGGATGATGTTTTCAGGGTATTATAATTAATTCCTTATAATAATTCAACCATTCTTCTACTGGTTGACTTGTAATTTCCAATTTTTGCCAATAAAAGCAGTTGTGCTCTAAACCTTGTTGCTTTGTGCAACATTTTTCTAGAGTTTATATTTACAGGTGAAATTTCTGAATTGGTAGTAACTAATTCTTTGATTTTATTAAACACTGAGAGTTGGCCAAAAGAGGGCAATCCCCCCACACACACACACACAAATTCATACTTTTTACTCTTTAAAGTAGCACAAACAATTTATAATTTCATTTCTTGACATCCACATCTCACCAATATTGCCAGATTTAAAATTCATTGCAATATAGGTGCAAAATAAAATGTCATTGCTGTTTTAATTTGTATTTCCCTAATTACTGATGAAGGTAAGGATATTTTATATGTTTATTGGCCATTTTCATTTCTTCTATGAATGTTTTAAATTCTTTGCCCAGTTTTCTTCAGAGTTGTCTTTTTAAATTGATCTTTATTATTTTCCATATATTGTATATTAACTTTCTGTAAGTTTTATACATCAAAATATCTTTTCCCAGTGTAGGTCTTCTCTCAAATTATATTGTCACTTGTTTTATGTAAGTTGAAATCTTTTAATGTAGACAAACATGTTCTTTATAAGCTTGTTTTATCCTATCACAAAGTCATCAAGATATTCACTTACATTTTATTCTGAAGTTCAAAGTATTTGTTTTCTATGTATAGGTCTTCAAACTATATGCAATTTTATTTATAGTATCAAGTAGAATTCTCCTTTAATTTTTGTTATTTGGTAACTTTACAGTAGTTACTATGTATGTATCAAATTATCACAAATTTATGGTATAAGGTAGGATTATCCACTAAATGATCACAAACGTTAGCAGCTAAACAACACAAATTTATTATCTCACAGTTCTCATAACTTAGAAGTCTAAACACAGATTAGCTGGGTCCTCTACTAAAATGTCTAATCAGATGCAAACCAATGTATTTGATGCTCACAGTCTTCTTCCAAGTTTACTAAAAGAATTCAGTTTTTTTGCTGGTTGCTGGCTAGGGACCACTCTCAGCTCCTAGAGTTCCTTTCCATGTGGCCTTTCCATGGCTGACTGCTTTTTCACTCCCAAGAGATTGGGAGTGCTTTTTAAACTCCCAATCACTTTGACCTCCCTTAAGGACTCACCTGAATAAGTCAGGTACACTGCCTGTTGTTCTCCTTCTTGATTAACCTTGATTAATCCATTTTGAACCTTCCACACAAACTTGCCCACCAAGTGAATATCAATGAGTAATCTCTGTTGATAGCAGCAGTCTATCAAGCTGTGCCCAAATTCAAAAGCAACAAAAGTATGAAAGCTAATAAAATAATTGTTTAACCCACCAAGTTTTGGTGACGTTTGTGAAGCAGCAATATATATCTGGAACATAAATACAGAAACAATTTTTGTGGCTTTATTTTCATAATTTAATAAAATATAGTCTATCTCATTATTTTCCACTGGTTATGAAAACAACAAAAGGTAAAGCTAGGAAAGCACAGCCTAGAGGTTTTCAGGTTCCAGCCAAGACTAATGCAAAGAGCAGGACTACATGATCAGAGCTAACAGTCTGACAGGAGTGAATTTTAAAAGTGTCATTTTAGGTACATTCATCACTCTAGGCCCTTCACTTAGCAATGGAAATCATAAAAAGGAGCATGTTCTCCAGGGAGACCCAGACTTTGGTAAGCAAAGTGCAGGTCAGACCTCTTGCCCCAGCATTGTTATGCAGACCACAATGAGCATAATCCATATGACATATCTTCATAAATTAAAGTGGAAGAAAACATTTCTACATTGGCAAATGACACAAATTCTTTTGGATGGCAATGAAACTGATGAGGATGGAAAGATCTTATAAATGTGTGAGTGGGCAGAAAGGTGGCATATGCGTAAGACATATGCTAGACTGATCAATCTCACAGACAAGAGGAGGAAACTAGTTACTATAGATTCCCGGAAGATAAATGCAGAGACATCTTCTGACAGCAAAAAGAGCATCCACGTGATGGAATCATGACATGACATTTTCCCTGAGCAGAAAAGCAATACCTCCCACTTAGCTGATACTATGACAGAGGTTGAATAAGGCAGAAATCATAAGAATCAGGGAAAAAACTAATAGCATGAGGAAAAACTGCTTAGGAAAAACAGATGATTCTAGATAGCATCAGTGGGATACAAAGCACAAACCAATCAGGTCCCCTTGGAAGCAGCTGCAATGGTAGAAGTGGGAGTAGTGACACAGCATGCTGGGGACTAGAACTAGCAGCTATGATAGTGGGTGTGATGGAAACAGACTCTTTCTGGTGCAGCAGTAGAAATGAGTTTGTTTCCTAGCTGATACCAGTGGTGTTGGTCACATTGGTGGCACAAGTCTTAAAAGTGGCAAGAGTAATGGAAATGCAGCAGCAGTTAGGAACTCGTTCAATGAACACTTCATCAACTCTCTATGCTGCATTGACCATATTTCAGGTTTTGTGTTGGGTGGGAAAATAAGTTAACAAGCACCAACCACATGTCCAATCCTCTAACAGATGCACGAGTACAAAGATGACTAGAACATGGACTCTGCCCTTCAAGGACTCAGAATTAAGCATGGTAGCACATGCAACAAAAAGTAATTATGGAAATGTGGTAACTGTCAGAAGCAAATACAAGCTGATGTCTGGTGTCATAGTCTGAAAGTATAGTTCCAACCTAAAAGCTAGCAGGCTGGAGAACCAAGAAAAGCCAATGTTTCAGTTCAAGTCCAAAGCAGAAAAGATCAACATTCTAGCTCAAGGCAGTCAGACTCAGGGAAAAGTCAGGCTTTTGTCCTATTCAGGCCTTCAACTGATTGAATTAGAGCCAATCACATTTGGGATGGTGATCTCCTTTACTCATACCATCAACTGAAATATTAACTCATTCAAAAACATCCTGAAAAATTCAACCAAAATAATGTTTTACCAAATATCTGGGCACCCCATGACCCAGTAAACTGACACATAAAATTAGCCATCACACCAAATATTTGCTAGACTCTGGGAGTACAAGATGAACAAAGTTTCTGACCTCATGAAGCTTATATTTTAACATAAGGGTAACATAAATTTCAAACACTTCTTACTACTAATAATGTGGATCAAAAAGATAAAGGACATGGGTGAGGGGAGATGTAGGAGAACAGAGACATTAAACCTTACAATGGAAATGCAAAGGTTACAAAAGTCTTTAAGCTTCAGAATGAAATTGTAGTTATGCTGTACGGAGAGTAATCTGGTATCAAAGTGCATGGGCGACACATAAAAGAGAAGTACTAGAGACAGGGAAGGTATCTGGGAAGCAAATGTGGGGTTCAGGAAAAACATAAATAGATAAAAGAGAAAAAAGGAGATGTTGACTAAATGTTTGTGCCCCTCACCTCAATTAATATGTTGAAATCATTATCCCAATGTGATGGGATTAAGAGGTGGGGACCTTAAGATGTGATTAGAGCTTCTAAAAGACACTGCACATAGCTCTCTTGCTTCTATCCACCATGTAAATGTATTATAAAAATCAGGAGTCTGTACTCAGAAAAGAATCCTCACCAGAATATGATCATACTGATATTTTGATTGCAAACATCCACTCTCTAGAAATGTGAAAAATAAAGTTATACTGCTTATAACCCAAAAAATCTAAGTTTTGTTTTAGCAGCCTGAACTAACACAATAAGAAATGTGTCATGTTTCTGAGCAGGTTATGTGTTACAGACAACTAAGTATTTTCACATATTTCAACTAGAAATGAAAAGGAAGAAAAACATAAAGATGTTATAATAAAGTTGGCCTTGTTGAAGGCTTCACAGCTGATTTTCTGTTTTCATGTGCATATATGGGTATCATCATTTTTGCTTGGGCAGGTAGAATTATAAAAATTCTAAAAAGGTTTAAGGTTTCAAGTGGCGTCACCAGCCATGTAATAAAGGTAATATGAGGAAAAAAAGGATTACCAAAATGAAAGATTGGGGAGGGAAGATGATTTATTGCTGCTTCTTGTTGTTGTTGTTGACAAAATGAAGCATCAAAGCAAAGCTTCTCTGTAAGTAGCAGAAAATATAAAGCTAAAGAGAGAAATCACAGCAAGAAATGTAGATAATCTGCAGAGAAATGGCACTTGCAGAGAAATGGCTACTAATGGAGAGATTACAGAAAAGAGAAAATAAATTCTTATGAATTTCTGTATTTCAGGAAGCTCTAGTACTGTTTTGTCCAGTACAGTAGCCATTAGTCACATCCAACTATTTACATCAATTCTAGAGAATGGTTAGAGAATAGAATCAGGAAAATCTAGTCTGAAAATCTCTGAAACTCAGACAAAACATTTTAAGGACAGTAGTATCACATAATACTGCATGAAGTTCCAAACAAAAATAAATTTTTGATTTTTCAAAGCAGATTCACAAAAATTATAAAGTTAAACTAGGTTACAACAGATTGGAAATGGATGATAAATAAATAGAGCAGGGAGACAATTGTTTGCGGTAATTTTTCAGTAAAGAGAAATGAAGAGAATGAAAACCTAAAACAGAACTGAAAGAGAACAGAGCTGTGTAGGTATGTGCTTAATATAAGAATGTTTGTGAACTCACTGGAAGGTCTAGACACCCAGTAGTCAACCAGGAAGAATCAAACATTTTTAAAACAATAAGGAGACTTAGAAATCATCTAATTCACCACTCACATTATATAGAAAACAAAGTTTCTTACAGTGACACAGTTGAGTGATATTAACATCTAAAACAAGAACTCAAGGCTTCAGAATCCTAATCCATTATAGATTTTCCTGCTTCATTCAATTGCCTCCAAAGATACAATCCAAAGAAAAAGAAAGCATCTTCTTTTGAGTTGTTAATCTATCAAGAAAATGTTCACATATACAAAATTTCCATTTTTTTTTTTAGAATCATGGGTTTGTTTTTGACTTTTCTTCTTTAATATTTATAAAAACAGAGAGCTAAGCATTGAATACTGTTTTGGAACAAATCAAAAGGACTAAATATTATCTAATTAAATCCTTACTATAAGCTGAGAGGAGTGTGTTTTCACCATTTCACAGCATGCATTCAGTCAGTAAGGTCAAAAATCCTATAAGTAACACTGTTTATTCAGCTCTACACTACTTGAAATTAGGAAATGGAGAAGAAAATGGAAGAAAAAGAGATGAATAAGCAAGGAGTGGAATTAAAATGTTTTCTAAAAGTATAAAAGCAACAAGAATAAATTCATTGCAAATGTCAATTCTAAAAATCAAATCAATCCTTTAGATAAATATTGGATGATATAAACATGGTTCAAGAAACTCTAACATTCCTTACCTTTTAAGAGGGGAATTGTGGGGTAGAGGGAAGGGAATGAAGGGGGACTTTTTAAAAGGAAACTTTTATAACTTTTGACTCTTAACCATAACAATCTATATTGTCTATTCCAATAAATAAGCAAAACATTTTTGAAATCTTTGAATATATTTTACTTCCAAAACAATAGTTTATAAATACTAGCGTTACACAATGCTCAAAGATTCCACAAAAAAATTGAAGTTCAAGAAAAAAAAAATCCTAATTTTATTTTCTGAAAAGGCAAGGCCAAGATCAAGTGACAAAACAAGCAGAGGGGCGGACCAGGACGCTGGGGCAGGCGCATGATTCCAGGGAGCCCGGCGTGGGCTGGGCTGTCAGGAGGGATCCAGCTCAAGATTCAACCACATGAAGAAAGGCTGGAAGCAGATGGGAAGCCTAGGGCCTCGCATTTCTACCTACTCAATTCAAGAATCTCTTAAGGACGCACATGTATGTCATCGCTTTCGTAACTGGTTCAGACTGAGACTCGCGGGAACCCCGCTCAACCCATTTGGACCGGAATCACCCTGGCTTTGCCGGTTTCAACCTAGTTTTTCTGCCTCCTGTTATTGCCCCCCAAACCTAAAATTAGTCTAAACAAAAATCTGGCTATGGTAGAGATGAGAAGATGGGCGATTCACTAAGCTAACATCAAATCTTCACTCGCTTGTTTTTAAGGTCCTTCCAATCAGTTGGTTTCCTCCACACGCGGACAGCGAACACAGCTAACAGCCGCTCACGTCCCAGAAAAGCCAACGTAACGGTAACGGGAAAACGGGATCCAAAACCTACCAATCAGTTGAGCAGCTGGGCCTACGCCCCGCCCACCGTCTCTGTCAGCCAATAACCTCCACACTTCTTCCGCCTCTCCGCCCAATTAGAGTGCCCCGGGGAGTATTCCCAGTGCTCTAATCTTCCGCGCACCCCAAGCCCGCTGTATGTGCGCCCTCCTCCGCTCCGCTAGGGAAGAGGGCTATCTGTCCTTCCATCCTAAAGGTGGGCGGGAGGATCTCTGCTATCACGGCAGGCCCAAGACACCAGAAGTCATTCCCCTAAACAGCAGCAAGCCCAAAGGAAAGAGAAAGGACTGCCCAGGAACGACCACCACACAACCCTCAACCCGGAACTGATGCCCCTACGGTTGCGAGGGGAGGAAACCCAAGGTCTGCCCGGCATGCCCTGGGCTTCCGGTGAGCTCTGGCCATTTTCTGCCGTCCGCTCTCGCTGCCTAGGGCAGTCTTGCTCCTTGCTTTCCTTTACTCAGGTCTTCATTTCACACTACCTGGTGACTAGCGTCCGTAACTGTCAGGGAGGCTGGGGTAGAGGACACTCGACATGGACGCCTCTAAGCCGGTAAAGGCAGCAGTGGTTGCAGCTGCTCCGCCCGCCTCCAGGAGTGCGATGGTATATAGCGGAGAGACTTTGGGCCCGGGCAGTGGGGGGTCTGGCGCAATGGCACCTAGCGCGGCTAGTAGGGGCGCTCCTGCTTCTGGGCTCGGGTGCCATTGTGGACCCGGCAGCAGCGGCGTCGGGAGGCTGGAGGCGCTGTAGCGAACGGAAGACGGGAGAGCAGGGTCAGTCCTTCCTGTGGCAGCGGACATCCCGAAGGTTCTGGTGCCCACTTGGAAATAGTGATAAGCTGCCCCGGGCTATAGAGGTGGAACCGAATGAATGCAGCTTTACCTTTAAGGGCTGCCCGGGTGAGGGAGAAACAGCAAGGGGCTGCTCGTGAATTTAGAGACTGATTTCTGCCTGTTTTTGTATGGAATGGTAGGAGTAACACCAGGGTACAGATTATCGACTTTGACATTTTCCTTTGGCTTTCCAAAAAAATCTCTTCCGTCAGTGACACAGCGTTTATTTTTAGTGTTATACGTAAGGGAACATTTGCGAATGTAATGATTGCGTTTAGCAAACAAGAAAAGGAAGCAGTTTTTCATTAATGATTGGTACATTATGATATGAATTGCTTTTGTGATTTTCAAAGCCTAGAACTTAATCGATAACATTTTAATGAGTAACCAGTCCTCTTTGAAGTGGATTGGGAGAGAAAGGGTGGAGGAAGTGGGCCAAAGGCGAAAAAGCTATTTAAATAAATATATATATACAAAGAGAGAGAGAGACAATGTCTGAAGAGTAAAAAGGGATGGCATTTTTTAATTTGTTTAGTCTGTGGGATGGCAGTAAAATCTTAAAAACTCGAAGCATCTTAAATTTTTGTTTCAGTGGAAATACCTTATACACATGTGAGCCTTTGGCACTCTATTCAAGGTGAAGATGCATTTTGGGGAAGTAGTTATATTAGTTTAACTACTGCATGTTAATGCCTACCATGTATGAGGTATGGTACTAACCCATGAAAGAGCAGTAGGATCTTTTTTGTGAGAGAGTAAAACGTGTATTTTTTGTTTTGTTGTTTGGTACCGGGGATACCCAGGGTCGCTTCGCCACTGAGCCACATCCCCAGCCCTTTTTTATGTTTTTATTTAGAGACTGGGTCTCGCTGATTTGCTTGGGGCCTCGCTAAATTTCTTACGCTGGCTTTGAACTCCGCAATCCTTCTGCCTCATCCTCCCAAACCGCGGGATTACAGGCATACATCACCGCTCCAGCCCATGGTTTATTTTTACTTTACAATATTTTAATATTGTAAATACATTACAATATTGAAAAGAACCCATGGACTGTGAGAAGTAGAGAAATGTCACCTGAACTCTCCACCACTGTTAGTTTGGGAAAGACATTTTATCTCCCTGATGTTACTATCAACCCTGTAGAATAAGAGGATTAAAATAGTGGATCTCCTAGATTCACCTAGCACTGAAAATTGATAATCCAGAGTCCTGCTATTGAGAGTGGATTCTCTAAATTAGCTATCACAGGTTATTTTCATATGTATGAAATTCTCTGATCATTTTCTATTTCCTTTGTTAATATAATTTTAATCGGAATAATAGATGAAAGAAATATACATTAAAGTTCTCAGTTTTATGCTCACTAAAAATAAAGATATTTCTATAAATAAAATTGTGTTTTAACATTTGGTTGTAGCTTTAGCTACCACACTTCATCCCACACTTCAGCTAATGGCATTTTATGCCATTAGTTTTTGATAGAATTTAGCAAGTTCCCTTTTGGTGTTTAGATTTCTTTAAGTCTCCTTTTCAGTTTTTCAGCACTGTCTGAATTAACCTTGATGATTTTTGAATTTTATAAGTGTTTTGTTTTACAGAGAATTTTTTGTTCCCCTGACTACTGTTAAAAATTAGACTTTAGACTTTAAGATCAAATTCTTAATGTAACCTGAACAACTTTATAACAATTTATTATCTTTGATCCCAAATAAAATAGAGCAAAATGCTTACATATACCATTGTTTATCTTGTGGAACCTCGTGAGCTTCTGCATAAAATCTTGCTTTGAATTTACTGAAGGAAGCAATAACCTCCAGGGCAGATGGCTGACAAATAAATTTGTAAGCATAGTCAGGAACTTATCCAAAAGCAGAAAATTTACGACTACTATAACTTCAAAGGAAGTGATGTCATAATTCTTATATACAATACTTGAACTAAATAATTTACATTTGGCCTTTTAAAAAGACTGTAGTGTTGGATTGGAATTGGATTCATCATATGAACTCATAAGATTAATATATATTTTTTGGAAATATATGTAATATATTTATATATATAGCCAGTACATATATGTAAATTAGCAAGGATTCAAATGTATATACATTTATGTATGTTTACAATATATACCACACATGCATACATAAATTCTCTAGCTACTGAGCACACCTATTGATTCATAAACAATTTTTCCACTAAAAGGACCATGGATCCTTGGGAAAATGTCTAATTCTAGACTGCAGCAGAGAATGTCAAAGGTTAACCAGGAATATCTTAACACAGAAGCAAAAGTTAGGATAATAAGTGGACATAGAATCTAGGTCAGAGAGCCTCCTTGTGACTAAATGAAAAATACGAGCATCAGAATGTAATAAAAGTTTATTAAGTAATTTACTTATTGCATAGTAAGTATTACAAATGACATGAGAGATTTTAATATAATACATAATCAGGAAACTACTGAATCTGCCATTCTGGGGCTAGGGACCAGCTATCTGATCTAACAAGTCTTCCAAGTGATTAAACTACTGCTTTGGAGTAATTAATCCATAGTTAATCCAATCTGTAGCATATGGCAAGAGATTAACTGGATTTTTATTAATAGGACATTGCTTTTTGATGATTGTGGACATTTTCATTTCCTTAAAAATGACCAGTTATTCGAATAAACCTGCTAAAATTTATCAGAAGCCTTTTTTCTATCATTTGTGAAATCACTCTTCCTTGTCTTATTTTATTCATTTAACCAGGTCTGTAACAAATGTATATCCAGAAATGTCAAGAATTTCTGAAATCCCCTTGACCCCAGCGGAGAGTTAAGAACACACAAACCTACTTACTGTGCTTCCCACAGCATTGATGAAGACTGGACTCAACTTCCCCACCTGCAGCAACACCTTAGTCAAAAACCTCTGAATTTCTCCATTAGAAATTGCCCAGTGATATTTGCAACCCTTTCACTGATAAAACTGAGCTACTGTTAACTGTTAAAATCACCTGTTTGAATATCTAAACAACCCTACTACTCTGTGTTTATATCTAATGGTCAAGGGAGGGCAGGGAAGTAGGATTCAGTAAAGCTTTTCTAGGCCAAAAAGTAGTCACCAGGTCACTATCCCCTCTCTTTTGAGTTTTAAGTTTACTTCCTACATCTTGTTTCAGAGAATGTCAGTTACTACCTTTATTCATTTGTCTTGCCATTATTTCTTCCCTTTTATGTTTCCAGAATGTGAGCAAATTGGCACAGGTGTACAGTCAAGATTTAAAGGCCAAGGAAATGGTCATTCATAGTTAAGAGGAAAGAGTTTGATTTTCTTCTTTTTCTTCTAGAAAGTCTAATTCAGGTGAAAAGCAAACCCAGAATTTATACTAAGATCTTCAGTAGAGAAGTTGTCCTATGTAAACACTAGTCCTGAAAATAGTAGTAGCAGGACCCAACCTGACCTAAGAAAAGATGAGTTGATATTTTCAATGTCCTGTGTAATCTAGCACTAATACTTGTACTTTGATGAGATGATATCCTATATCCTAAACCTATTTTTGTAGAATATTTTAATGAAATCTTTGGCACAAATATCACTTAACTATTGCTGCATAACACATAACCCCAAAATTTAGTGACTTAAAAAACACTATTTTTTGATTTATGACTAATTTGATCAGGACTTAGAGAGGGCCTCATTCCAATCTTTTTTAGCTAAATCATCTGGAGGCTAGGTGGGAGCTGGAGGATCTAAACTGGTTTGTGTGTCAGCTAGGATGACTGAGAAAGCCAAGTTGGTAGGATCTGTCTCTGCCTCAGAGTCGAATCTTTTCTGGATCCTCTTCCTCTTTGAAAGACCTCCCAACAGAATAGGCTTGCTTCTTCAGCTGGCGGCTGGGGTCAAAGATAGCAATAGTAGAAAAGAAGACCTCTCAAGGACTAGGACAAGAACTTCAGGTCACTTCTACCACACTCTGTTGCTTAAAGAAAGTTACAAGGCCACCCTGATTCAATGTTGGAGAAAGCTGCACAAAGGCATAAATTCAGGGAGAAAGGATTCATTTGCAACTGATGGCTAATTTTACGTGTCAATTTGGTTAGGTTATGGTACCCAGATATTTGGTCAAATATTATTCTAGATATTGGAATATCTCTATGAAGATATTTTTAAGGTGAAAATTACCATTAAATATTTAAATCTGTAGCCTTTCAGAAACAAATGACTTAAAATGAATGGACCTCATCCAATCAGTTAAAAAGGTCTCAAAAAGAATGACCTCTCGCAGGGCGCAGTGGCTCAAGCCTGTAATCCCAGCACTTAGGGAGGCTGAGACAGGAGAATCGCAAGTTCAAAGCCAGCCTCAGCAACAGCGAGGTGCTAAGCAACTCAGTGAGACCCTGTTCCTACATAAAACACAAAATAGGGCTGGAGATGTGGCTCAGTGATTGAGTGCCTCTGAGTTCAATCTCCAGTACCAAAAACAAGAATGACCTCTCTCAAAAACATGGAATTTTTGCCAGCAGACTACATTAGACTTTTATTCTCAGCTCTACCCAGCCTGCTAACCTACCCTGCAGGCTTTTACTTGCCAGTCCCCAAAATTATGTGAGCCAATTCCTTAAAATCTCTCACTTGCTCTCCATATGTAAATATAATAAACATGTATTTGTGTGTATATATCTCTTTTTGGTTCTTTTCCTCTAGAGAACTACTAAACTACTATTGGGGCCATTTTGCAACAAACACCATGCATTTTCCAAGACAGAAAGACCCATAATCCCCAGAAAGCTTAATAATTAGTGTATGATACTCAACAATACTTAAGGAGATGTTCTTTTAGGTAAAAAATAGGTGTATAAAATATTAGATGATGCAAAATATAGCAACGCAGAAATCACTTGTTGACAAATGATTTACTCTAGAAATGTGAGCCCTGCCTACTTCAGATATGCTGGAATGACAAAAGACTTGTTTGAGGAAACCTGCCAAACTGATTAAACAGCATAAATGTATACCAAGTCAAGTTTCTAACAGGCTTTGCAACAAAGATAAAACAATGGTTGGTAATAAAATGTGGGAGATAATCTTTTCCTCCCTGACTTTTGCCAAATTGCCTTAAGCAAGCCATTTCCTTGCTCAGATACATACCTTATTTTGAAGTTTAAAACATTAAGCTCAAAATTTATATTAAAGTAATGGAACTATTAGTGTAATACAGCTGCTATAACAAAAACCACAAATTTAGTAGCTTAACAGATTTATTTATTGTCTCACAGTTCTGGAGACTAGAAATTCAAGACCATGGTATTGGTAGAGCCATTTTCCCTCTGAAGGTGCTAGGGAAAAGTGTGCCTCTCTTCCAGTTTCTGGTGGTTTTCTGCCAATGTTTGGTATTTCTAGACTTCTAGACACATAACACTGATTTTTGGCCCTCATGTTGATGTAGTGCATTCTGTATGGGCATGCATATAAGCATGTTTAAATTTCCCCTTTTAATAAGCACACATGATATTAGGTTGGGGTACACCCTATTCTAGTATGGCCTCAATGTAACAAATTACACTGGTATGACCATATTTCCAAATATGCTCACATTGAGTTACTGGGAGTTAGAAATGAATTTGGAAGCCAGGCGCTATGGCTCAAGCGTGTAATCCCAGCACTTAGGGAGGCTGAGACAGGAAAATTGCAAGTTCAAAGCCAGCCTCAGCAACGGCGAGGCACTAAGCAACTCAGTGAGACCCTGTCTCTACATAAAACACAAAATAGGGCTGGGGATGTGGCTCAGTGGTCAAGTACCCCTGAGTTTAATCCTCAGTAAATCCTCAGTACCCAAAAAAAAAAAAAAAAAAAATGAATTTGGAGAGTGGGAGACACAACTGGACACATAAAAATGGATTACATCACTAATAGAATGTATGATTTTCTTTAAATAATCCAGACTACCCTTTTTGGGGGGATCTGATATGTCATTAGAGTTGAAAAAGCTTTTTTAGGATATAAAGGAATTGTTTCTGAGTTGTGCTTCCACACTCTGCCACTAGAGGATAACATCATGGCTATTATCTTTCCTTTGATTAAGTTTATTTTACACTATTCTCAGTCAATTCATTCATATGTAGGTATATCTTAATATGTATCTGGAATAAATTTAAGGCACATTTCTTGAGCCATGGGAAGTGAAGAAGGCATCATATACTGATAAGACTCGTGTGTCTCAGCCATTCCTATCCTGGATTTCTAAACAAAATCAGATCACCAGAGAACTTGACACAGAAGCTGTTGTCTCTTTCTCCAAGCAGAACACTTTGTGTCAGGGGTTGAATAGATGATATTTAAAATATGGCAGGTCTCTCTTAAAGGAACTGAGCCATTCACTATGCAGTAATAAAATAACCTCAGAAGTGGAAAGAGCCCTCACATCTGGTGTTCTCAGACTTAAGTGCCTTCATGGCCTTGACTGCAGCATCTTGGACAAGCCAATAACTGTGGTTTCAGGTTCCTTTCCTACAGACAACCTCTTAGGGCTTATTTTATCTAAATGATCTCTTCCTTTGGTTTTCTTCTCTTCCTTCTATGCCTATTATTCACTCTTCAATAGGCAAGTTGAAAGAGATTCTTAGGTGTCACAACAGACAAAAGCAGTGCAGTCCCCTAGGGGATTATATTGTAGTTAGAAGGTGGAATTTCTGTCTAAAGATAGAGGAGTGCAAAGCAATGATCCATGCTGGGTTGGACTCCTTGCTATAGGAATTTATTGACAGAAGATGGCTACATGAAATTTTTTCGACTGAGCTCTAAAGGCTTCAGAGTTAAGGTGACAGGAGAGAGAGCAGTTAATACAATGTAGATATGGAAATAAAATGTTCTGAGAAACACAACAAGACAAAGATTGTGTTAGAAGCATAATATGAA